>APFE031692948.1:116312-159645 GCA_000404065.3 Pinus taeda
GAATAGAATTAAATAAAAAATCAAAATTAATTTATTAATCAATTAAATTTAACTAATTAATAAAAATTGAATTAATAATTAAAAACTTATTTTTGAATTAAATAGGAACGATCAAGACAATTAATTATTCTAATTAATTAATTAAACAATAAAATAACGATAACAATAAATAAAAATAAATAAGGTGTCGGCTTCTTTATAAGAATTAGGGTTCTTAGTTTATTTATATCTAGGTCCTTGGAATCTTCTCTCAATAAAAAACCTTTCATTCTTCGATCTAATTTAGTCCTGATGATGGACCCCCTTTGGGGTTTGAAACGTTGACAAAATAAACAAAAAACTGTGGATAATCCGGATCATGACACTGCAAAGAACTACCACAGAAGCCTAAAATCTAACAAAAGAAACTAGAATCTAGGCAACCCTAACAACTTGCCTCTAAAATGGAGGGAACTGATTCATTTGACTTCAAGAGAACTTTTGATCCAATGAATCTCCCCTCTAGTAAGTAATATTCATCTTATTTACATGCCTAGTCACCATTTACATCAGTAAAAACATCATCCATGAGAGAAAAACCAAAAATTATAGTCAAGGCATAGTAAAGTGCAAATTTAGCAGAAAATTGTCTTATGCGCAGTGCTAGAAGGCTATGCACAACACTTTTTGTAGGGTCATTTTGGAGCACTTCCTGGTGTCCCAATTGAGCTCATGATATCTCATTGGGAACCATGTCCTATCTACTTTCCAAATATGCCTTTAGTTTCCCATTTGGAGTTGATTTGACCCCTTAAAAATGGATTCTCCCAAGACTTCTTCTATGGGCTGCGCCATGGTCAAAAAGAGGGAAGAAAGGTCATTTTTTGGGTGTTTTTTGACCTTTTGACCAACCAGTTTTGCTCCAAAAACTTAGAAAATGCAAAGGGAGCATTCTTACATCATTAGAAATTGAATGGTGGTCTTATTTTGTCCATAGGAAAAGCGCAACACTAGTGGTGATGCGCATAGAGCTAATTTTTCTGAGTCAAAAACTACTAAATTCTTCAAAAAATTCAAAAATTATGAAAAATTGCTCAAAATTTGTTGGACACCACCACCATCATGTGCCTGGGTTATCCAAGGAAGCTTTAGCAAGAAACCTAAGCCTATCACCCTCCTTTTTTCCTTTGAGGGCTTGGTTTAGCCTTGTCTTCATTTGCTTGACTCTTATGTTACAAATCTTGTTCCGGGTCCTGTAATGGCAGACAATGTGCCTAATGATTTCATTATCCCTATTGGACCTTTGTAGTAGCTCCTCCAAATTCAAATTGACCCTGTTAAGCCATATTTCTCTATCCTCTTCAATCTCCTTTTCAAGCCTTTGTTTTATAGTCAAGGTGGTTGGGGTTTCTTCCTCTTGCATTATTGATTTGCCTTTGTCACCTTGCCTCTTTTCTTTGAGAAGTTCTATCTCCATGAGGACCTGTTTGTCACTTAGCTGCTTGTTCTCTTGGTCAAGGTATGAAATGACATAATTAGCTCTAGACAAGTTGTCCATCAGTGCTTGGATCTATGCATCTTTTTCCTTTATGATTATATTTTCATTTGTCGCCTCATCTGGAGCCTCCAAGTCGACTATCTTAATGCCATGATGAATGTGTGGTTGTTCTAGTCCATCATGTTCCATAAAATCAAATTCACTTTCCTCTTTATAACTGAGGCTTTCACCCAACATCTTTTCCTTCCCTTTATGCACCTGCCGCACCTGTTATACATGTTCTATTGATGAAAAAGGCAAAGGCCCTTCCACATTTTGTGGAGCAAGCATTTTCCTATGAGCTGATGAAGAAGGCAATGCCCCTTCCACATCAGGTGGAGTAAACACATGCCTATCCACTACAAACAACTTTCTATCCCCTCTCTGATATGTTTTGTAGGTTTCTGGCTTCTCAACAACTTTATTCTCTTTAGCCTTCTTATTTTTCTTTACTTTGGCACTGCTAGAAGGCCTTTTAGCTTCCTCAGGCACCGGTGGAGGAATCTGACGACCATTGAAGATGTCATTGGCAATAAATGTATCCCAGGAGATGTTAAGGAGGTTGAGATGATGTATCACAATAATCTTAATCAAGGAATAGTGATAAATACTATTCATCTACTGGGGGTATGGCCTTTTCTGTACAATGTAGGCCATCTTCTCAATGTTCCTGAATAAGAAGTATAGGATCTTTAACATTTTCACTCTTGTGAAGTGCATAAGAAGCGCAATATGATAGGTGTATAATCTGGAAAATCTGACCTGACATGTAAAATACTTCATAATGATCCTCATCATAGGGGCATACTTGTCATGAAGGAACCTGAAAGGAAAGGTACTTTTCTTTTCATTCATGTACTCGGATTTGATGTATGGCTCATAGTAGTGCTCATCCAAATCTTGTTATTTATACCATTTCCCCCCCACATTCGGAATCCTTGTAGCATCAACAATGATGGAGGAGGAAACTGTAAATGTCACCCTGGCAAGAGTTACCTTGTTATCATGGATATTTGCTACAAACATCCTGGTCAACTCAGGATGATGTTGAACTCTTTGCACTTGCTCACAAAACTCATAACATCCTAGATGCCTCAAAAAAGAGACATTCATAGGGGAAGCCTCTAACTCTCGGATGTTTGATGGTTCCTCTCTGATAATTATGCATCCCTTATGTGGTTTTCTCTAATGCTTCGGTTCATCTTCCATGTTTTCACTGCCACTGTTTTCCTCCTCTTCATAATCTTTATCCTCTTTATCGATGTTTTTGAGCTTGAAGCTTTAGAAACCCTAGAGAAGGTAATGAGGAAATGAGTTATGGTGAATAGGGATATGGGAAGGGGAGAGAAGTTTGTGTGATGTAGGATGAGATATGTATGATGTGAGATTGAGAGTGGGGGGTATTTTTTAATAGGGACTATTTTGTAAGTAAGGGTTTAGGGATTTTGTTTGGGGACTAGGGTATAGGGGATAAATGTATTTCACAGTAGGGAATAGGGAATAGGGATTATATTTAGGGATATAACAACAAGACATTGGAATGAGGGATATGACAACAAGATGTGGGAATAAGGGATATCTTCAAGTTTCGAAAATTACAATTTTTATTAAAAAATTGAATGCCTGAATGGCCAAGCTCAGGTCCAAATTCCATGCGCCCTATAGTCACAACGCACAAGTCAAACATCAAGCCAAGTCAATCCAAGTAGGTGTATAATGTGCAAAATGCATCGAAATATTTTGTGAGTGGTAAGTAATATAAATAAATACATATATTTTCCTCCTCACATATGGGATAAATCCCATTCAGAAAAGTGTGCTCATCTATATATGTTGCGCCCTTAGACTCGTAAAAAAACATGACAGTGATTGGAATGAATTGAACACATACTTGTTGGAGAATTTTAGTGGAAAAAAAAATCATCTGCAATAGTGACCACGAAAGGAAATAATATCAGAGCCCATGTGGGCATCTTCCCAAGGGATTTAATTTTTTTATTTTATTTTTGGAATGATCATCTGATACGTAGAGGCTAGGGGTGTTGCGCGTAGGGTCATCCTCAAGTTTACATCAATGAAGCACACCCAACATTGGGACACATTTATTGGTGATGAGAAGCACTTCATCATTCACGTCCTTGCATTCTTTGCTGTCTCTGACGAGATTGTTCTCGAAAACCTGGCTGGGCATTTCATGAAAGAAGTTCAAGTTCCAAAGGCTCGTGCGTTTTATGGGTTTGAGATTGCCATTGAAAATATTCACTCAGATATGTACAGTTTACTGTTGGAAACATATCTCAAAGATCCTAAGGAAAATAATCACTTGTTCAGTGCAATTGAGACAGTTCCTAGTCTTGCAAAGAAAGCAGATTGGGCTCTCAACTAGATAGAGAGTGTTGAAAGTTTTTCAGAAAGGATTATTTAATTTGCTTGTGTTCAGGGCCCTTTATGGTTGGATTTTTTGTGCCATTGGTCTTTGTGGGAAGTTACTTTGGCTACAAGAAATCTACAATTGAGGATCCAGTGAAGACCAATAAAATCCCCTGGAAGATTCTAGTGCAAGCTTGGTATATGTGTCCCATTTTCTCAATACAAATGGAAGCATATTTCCTTTTGGGAGTTGTATTAATTGAACTGTTCTTCATATTAACTTCAATATGGATGCATCTATTCTACTATATATTTGGGTTCCTGTTCATTGTCTTTGTGATCCTCATTATTACATGTACAGAGATTTTAGGCAATAAAAAGGAGATCCCGTGGGAAAATAAAGGACATCGAGGGAGCATTGAGTTTTTGAAGGAGATGTGGTAGTATTTGAGATTCTTGGGAGCAGATGGCAGGATTTCTTAGCCATAAAATCAACAACTATTTCAACATCCCAAATTTCCAGTGATGACACCTTCAGTAATTCAAGTGCCAACAAACCAATTCTTCTATTTTAGTGTGATTTAATTTAATTCTTAAATTTTAATTTATTTTATTTGATCGCATAAACATATGTGGTTGTTTGTTTTTTATTTTTTTAATTTTGATTCCAGGGAATCACAATAAATATGTAATAGGGTATATATAGGATGATTTTTGAAGATTTAAGGGGTCGGTTTTTTTTTTTTTAGCAGAGGGAAGCTGCTATTGGAATGTGTAAAGCTTAAAATTTTCTAAATATTATTCTATTGGAGCAGTCTCTACCCTTTGAACTTAGGATCCATCATGGTGTTTAATGAGCAGCATGTTCTTATTGTAAATTCATTTCCATGCTTTGTTTTTTCTACTAATTTCATTATAGCATTCTCTAAGGGAAGTGTTAGGAATCCATCCACACACGATGCTCCTTTCACAATGATTATGTTGTTTAATGTAGTGGTTATCTTTTCAAAATCCATCCTCTTTTAGATGCTCTGATGAGTAATCCCGTGTTTCTCTTTCTCCTAAAGTTTCCACTATAAATCCATCCCCTGATTGATGCTTGCAGGGCACCGGTCATTTTCCTCTTTTCTTCTCTCATTACATGTTTAATCCGGCTGAACATTGCGCTTACTTTGCCCCAAGTTTTTTGGCAGAAACTAGCCTCGATTCCATAGCCCAATGGTCCTTTTCTTGTTGTTTTCAACCCACAATTTTCAACCAAATCCTCATTCTTCATAGCTAGCCTAAGACTCATTTATTTCAGCCACCCTTAGTTGGTAAAGAGAGAGCCCTCTCTAGTCTAGTAGGGCTAAATTCCAAATCAAAATTTTGGTCTATGGTTACCTCAAAATTGCCTCTTCTCAACCTTGAGGTTCATTCTAAGTGCTAACAAAAGCAAAAGAAGATCCTCAAGCCCACGTGATGACATGTCACCTCTGGTGCTCTTCGAATTCTTACGTAGACGATTCCATTCATCTCTATCTTTTCCAATGAACCCTCACAGGTGTTGCAGCCAAGTGGTACATCGAGCTTCCTCGAAGTACTTACCATGATTTTAACTCTTTAGACATGGCTTTCCTCACGCATTTCCAACTGCCAGTTCACTATGAAACTGACACCTATTTGCTCACATTGCTTAAGCAAGATACTGTGACACACATCTCCCATCACACCCATGAATGGAGACATAGATGTCACCTGATCAAATTTGAGATTGTTGATCAGTTTCTCACAAAATGGTTCACTAAGTCATTCGTGGCCCCGATCGCTCGCAATATAGCTATGGATGGGTGCATTACTGAAAAACAAGCCATTGCTCGTGACCAGTACTTAGATCTCATTTACTCTTAGTATGGCACTTTGTATGAGTTATTACCTAATGCTCCATGACCATCATCCACTCCCACGGCACCAAAGTCGTAGGCTACACACCCTGTGGATGGAGTTATTGGTTCAATGTCCCAGACCCCTGCTAAATCTTCTTCCAAACAGAAATCGGTCTCAAACACTATTTCCAATAGTTCTTCACAGAATCCACCTATCCCTGGTAAAACATCAGAGGTCCACATTGTCCAGTCTACCACAACGGACAAATTCTCGAAAGGTAAGAAGAAAGGCAAAGGTAAAGGTAAGGCCGATGCCCCAAAACAAGGTCCTCCTAAATCATCTTTTGGTGAATATTCACAACAGAAACCTAAGTATCCCTGCCTCAATTGTGAGGAGGATCACTATACAAAGTCTTTTCCCCGATGATCCGAAGTTAGTTGTTTTATCAAAGGGACCCCAACTATCCTAAAAGAGCCATTTACGTCTCAGCAGACCCAAATGGTAGACCAACCTCAATCATCTGCTTCCTCGGGATCTCAAGCATTCATGATGAGTATGCCTATTAATGTGGCTACTAGATCAAAATATTACCAAACTCATGCTTCGATAGCCAGGAAAGAAAAATAAGCCACCCCTTCTTCTACCCTGAGTTCTGGACCTCTTCATATCAAGCGCCCTAATCCTAATTCCGCTATATGGCCACCCTCTCTAGGTGTGCTAAGGAAATCCTCATACAATCCCAATGCCCGAGCTGCTAAACACTATAATATTTTTGAATATTTGGCTCAAGTGCAGTTAGTTATGTCAGCTCTCGAGGTGCTCCAAAGCTACCCATCATAGCATAAATATTTGCTGTCAACTATTGGGGGTATTGATCCTATCAATTCCAATTTGATATGTTTTGATCTAGACAACCATGTTCCATGCCTGCGTCATCAAATTTCCTTTCTCATTCAGGTAATCATCAATGAGAATACCATCCATAGGACTTTCATCGATGAAGGTGCTTCCACCTGCATCATGTCAATCACATGTTAGAAGGCCATTGGTTCTCCTGCTTTGAACCAATCCCTGAACACTTTGGAAGATTTCGATGGTCGCGATTTGTGACCCTTCAGTGTCTTACCTAACCTTGCCATTATTCTGGAAGGAAAGACAATGCATGTCAAGGTAGATATTGTTAACGCTAGTCTCAACTATAATCTTATACTTGGCTAGAGCTAGACCCATACCATGCATGCTGTAGCCTCCTCCCTATTCCATGTGATTCATTTTCCCCATCAAGGGAAAATTGTCATTGTCAACTAGCTATCCTTCTTTTCCTCTTCCTCCTTGGATGGCAATGTTTCGTACGTCAAGCACACTAGTGCTCCCTATGAGAGTGTGGGGGCAGGTATTTTTAAAGATTCTGCCTTAATGGGAATTTTTTCACTCCCACCTCCTCATGTTGCCTTTGTCAACATGATCTTGGTCAAATCTGACCCTTGGGTCATACCTTCACCATATCTTGTTGATACATGGGGTGAGGTTATGCCACTTGGTCTTGCCGAAATCAATTATGTGGAAATCGTTTTGGCCTCAGGTTCTGCATCCTCTGATTCTCTTGTTTCGAAGACCTCTCTTGATACGTATTCCCAACCCCCATGGCTTAGAGATTTGGAATCTCTTGATCACTTAGCTGAGACTTTGCTTCCTGAAGAAGGTATCATGGAAGTAATGTCTCTTGAGGAACCACCTTGGACCGATACTCATCATTGTTCCTCATTCTTACCTTGCCTAGCGGTCATGTCCACTAATATCGAAGGGTTCTCTTCTTTGTTTCCTTCCCTCTCGCTTCTACCACTGATCATGACTCATGAAGTATGGTCAGAAGGAAATTTGGGTAATGTTACCCAAGCGATGCCAATTGATATTTCTATCAAGCCTAGTATCATTGAAAATGTCCATATTGGGGTATCTTGTTCTCTGGATGAGATCAAGACCTATACTCATCTGTTTCAAGAATTCCGTGATGTGTTTGTGTGGTCCTATGAAGAAATGCCTAGCATTGATCCTAGAATTGTTATGCATGAAATACCAACTTATCCTCACACGAAGCTTATCTGCTAATGGCTCCGCCTAGTGCTCCCTAGGAAGGTCGCTTCTATCAAAGGTGAAGTTGAAAAACTTCCCAAACCTAGCTTCATCCATCCCATCCCTCTTATAAATTGGGTGTAAAATATTGTCCCGGTGATGAAAAACAAGGCACGATCCGCGTTTACGTTGATTATCATGATCTCAATCATGCCTTTCCTAAGGATAACTACCCTACTCCCTTCATTGATCAGATCATTGACAAATGTGTTGGGAGAGAAATTGTTTCCTTTATGGATGGTTTTTCTTGTTACAACTAGATTAACATTGCACTAGCCGATTAAGAAAAGCCATCTTTTATCTGTCCATGGGGTACATTCGCATACAAAAATCTCCCTTTCGACCTCAAAATTTATGGGGCTACATTTCAACAGGCAATTTCCTATGCGTTTCACAATATTCACAACATAATACAGCCTGTTGGACACATAATCCTCTATGGGTTGGTGTGGAAGCTAAACAGGAAAAAGGAGTCCAAGGGACCAATTTGAATATGAAACCAAGGGTCACTCCTATGTATTATAAATATGTATAATTGTGAATAAGAAATATAATCTCATGTTTATCCTTCCTATTTTGCCTCTGCCATGTATGTGTTTAACATGGTATCAGAGCAGGCGAATTCTGACCCTGCTCCAATTCGAGCCACTGGTTTTGTGGCCTCCACCTAGGCATTCATGTTCCAGGAATGCATGTTCTAAATTTTAGTCTTTCCATTATGATCGTAATTCTCTATCACTTTATTCTTTTCATATTTAACACCCTCTGCTATTTTTCTAAGACTCTACTACACTAAACACTCCATCATCATGAAATAGGTTGGTCGTAACAGTGTTGTGCATTCTCACAATGCAGGCTTAGTTGTTATTGTATTTTGATTATTTTCTTGGTCAATAGATAGGCAACCTGGCATTTGAATCCAATGCAATATCATTTTTTTAACTTGGTAGTTGAGAAGAAATGGGCCGGGGAGTGAGATTGACTACCTGCCTCTTGCCCACCCACTTGCCTCATATTCTCTGCCTTATTATATAGAGATATTTGGGAGTCACATTTGGGATTTTGCATGGATCAATAGGCTTCATATTTGATTTTGCTAGCTTCTTCTCCTTGTATCTAGACATAATATCATTTAGCAATGAATGTAGTTACCAGCTCCATGATCATGACCCTTCCATCTTTGGACTTTCCTCACACCTGCGTAGCACAGTCGACGCCCTATATAGTTGAGAGTGATTTATTGTTATCACATTAGTGTCCCACAGTAAATAACATTACCTTTGCGGTCCCCTCTCTATTAAATTTTATTTCTCTCTGTGACTATATACACTTGGATACATTTGAATGTGTTTTTGATTGGTGGCAAGTGTCAAGGATTAGGCGTAAAGGATAAATTCTACCACTCACACACAGGAGGGAGCACACAGTCTATTGGAAAAGGATTGTGTGTTGCATGGTCCACACTCCACTATTGGCTCCATAACACTTTGAAGAGGTCCACAATCCACATACTCTGCTACAAATGCATCGAACCCCCTCTACAACGTTGAACGTTGTGCCTCTCCTAGTTCATTACCACAGAGTTAATATTGTCTCCATAATACGCTCAGTTCATATTAACGCTTTCCATTAGCTGCATTGTAGCCAGAGATTGTTGGAAGAAAAACACTAAGCAACCTTTGGATGTTGGTCTTATCGTTTAGGCTTCAAGGGTTGATGCTGCTCTTGACCTAAGTCATACATAAAATATTGGAAGGATGATAAAATCTCATTTCCCATATTCATAGTTTATTTTTGTTTCGTTAAAGGAAGGCATGTTTAACAATGCCAATGTAATATTTGGGACAAAGTTCATGGATTGAGTATCTATTGTAACAAGAATGGTGCCGGAAAAACAAAAATATGAAGAATTTAGAGGGAAACTCTAAGAGGAGGCCATCGAAGGAGAATAAAGTGATAGAGATCAAACAAGTGCTTATAAGCAATTAACCGAATCAAATCTCCACCTACTTGAACATAAGTTCAAGTGTTATTTTTCATGTGTTGTTTCAGTAGGGATATTGTTGTGTGCATTACTAATCTGAAAGAAATGGATGAAGATACTATTCCTTCTCGGAGCTCTATTGTAAAGATATTAGATTTACATGCATTGTGCTATATATATTTGGCAATATAGTTTGTTAGTTTTTATATGATACATGAAAGTTCATTTGTTGTTGAGAATAATCATATATCATATAGAAACTGGCTATAAATATAACTTCGTTTCTACAGTTTGTTTGTCATAACGTCAGTACATACTTGTTGATGTTAACATCTTCAGCAGTTACTAAGAAAGTTTGAATTCTTTTATCACTTGCCTCTTGTCTGAAACATCTGATTTATGATATGGGTTTGTTCACTTTGAAATGGAGGAAGCTGAAAACGCAACCATTGAGAATGTTCATGGGATGTTGTTAGAGGGAAAGCAAGCATATGTGGGAAAGTTCATTAAAAGGAATGATAAGATTGGACCTTCTGCTGATAAAAAATTCACCAATTTGTATGTCAAGAATCTAGAAGATGATTGCATTTGTGAATCTGGAATAAAAAAAATATGTTTTGTAAGTAGGTTCTAGAACCGACAAATTTCATTTGCAAAAAAAGTAGAAGATTGGCTCTTCTTTTGCACAATGTGAGTAGTTTTAGAAGTAAGTGCATTGGAGAAGCAAGTCATTTGCTGCGTTGAAATTGGTATTGGGCTATCTGCTATAGTGACTCGGTGATATTGGTATCTTGATACTCATCTAATAGTTGCGGCGATTTATTATTTTATAGGTCAATTTGTAGTTGAAGATAACATCATTTCTCTAATTATATTGTTTTGAAATGGATCTAATGGACAATGTATTGAAACTACCAAATAAGTTAATACATTCCACTGTTGATGAGATGGTTAAGATTAACAAAACTTCTCTTTCCAATATTAAAATTTGTCTCCAAAATTCACAGGAGAATATTGAGTTTTTGCAACTTGAGACAAAACTACAATAAGAAGAGCTACAACATGATGCAAAAATTGAGTCTACACTTCCCAAGTTGGTCATCAGACCTTGGGAAGAGCTTGTCCACAACAAGCACAGAACTAGTCTTGGATATGACAAGTACGTGTCCTTTCATATTCCAAATTACTTAGAGCCCATCGAGTTTCAAAGTATTGGATTCGTTCATGACAGTTGACTTTCAATTGTTCTATATTCTACCCCTCTTCCACAACAACAGTGATAGATTGTGAAATGCCAACACTGTGACCGAGTTGGCCACATGAAACATCATTGTTTTGATCTTCATATATGTAAGAACTGTCATAAAACCAATCATTCTTCAAACAGATGCTTCAGAAACAAACATCCTGCAAGAAAAATATTCATCTTGGATGGATTTCTTCTTGGCAATGGGCTTCAATAGCTAAGAAGATATTTTGCTCATACAACAAGATTTGTTCTTGAATATTGAAAAGTCTTGTAGTTGAGATCTCTTCATCTTCTCACCTTGTATCTGACAGGGAGGGAAATCATGGTCATCTACAAGCTTCAAAGCCACATCAAGCGAGCTTGAGCCAAAACCTGCCATACTAGATTCAGA
Source organism: Pinus taeda (assembly GCA_000404065.3). Lineage (NCBI taxonomy): Eukaryota > Viridiplantae > Streptophyta > Pinopsida > Pinales > Pinaceae > Pinus > Pinus taeda. Next base: position 127,822 of record APFE031692948.1, read on the forward strand.
GTTGTATCCAGAGAAAAATATGCCCTTGAACATGCCTTCAGTGGGTGATACCTCTTCAAAGAATTGGTGACACTTCCTCTAGCACAAGGCTTCAGATTCTTGCCTGTTTTGGAAGAGTTCCAGGAATTGCATTAAGAATTCTAGAGTTGTTGGTAATCCTTAAACCATCACAGGTTGAGACCTCCCTTTTCAGGTTGAGGTTCTTTCTTTTATGTAGGGTGAGACCTCCCTTTCATGGTTGAAGGTTTCCCTCTTCAAAACATTAGGAGCACTTCCTCTATCAAAAGACCTCAGTTCATGCCAGATTTGGAAGAGTTCTGGGAACTGCACTAAGCATTCGAGTATTGGTGGTCATCCTTAAATCACCCACCTTATACCAACATTTCAGAGAGCACATTCAGCCTAGTGCTGCCATGCATTTTTGCATAATTTTTATTACAACTCTCTTATTGGACTCATCCATACCCCTTCGGATTAAGGGGGGGAATGTTGGACACCTAATCCTCTAAGGGTTGATGTGGAAGCTGAAAAGCCAAAAGGAGTCCAAGGGACCACTTGAAATATGAAACTAAGGGTCACTCCTATGTATTATAAATATCTATAATTGTGAATAAGAAATATAATTTGATGTCTATCCTTCCTATTTTTCCTCTACCATGTATGTGTTTAACATAGCCTTACTTAGATGACCTTCCCACTCATTCTCGTAAGCGGCAACATCACCCTAACCATCTTCGGCAAATTTTTCTTCACTGTAGACACTACAACATTAAGTTAAACCAACATAAATGTGTTTTCTACGTAGAATTCAGATGAATCCTTGGCTTTATTGTGACAGTATTTGCCATGATCCACTTAAAGTTGAGGCCATTGTAAATTTATCCCCTCCATCTTCTTTGCACCAACTCCAGATCCTACAAGGAAATGAAAATTTTCTCTGTCGTTTTATACCCAATTATGTTGGGCTAGCTACAGGATTTACCCAGTTGCGCAAATAAGGAACACCCTTTTCCTGGGATGAGGTTGCCCAAAAATATTTTGATGATCTCAAGGTTGTCCAAATAAATGCTCCTTTGATGCATCCCCCAGATTATCATCGAGATTACTTCCTTTACCTAGCTGTAGCCCCTAACACCATTTCTATGGTATTGGTCCAAGACGATGATGAAGGCAACAAACATGTTATCTTCTACCTTAGTCGTAATCTCCTCGAAACTGAAACGCGTTGTGCCTATGTCGAGAATTTGGCTTTAGCTTCTATATAGGCTATTCAGCGCTTTTAGCACTACATCATCTTATGCACTACTACTGTGATTTTTGAATACAACCCCATGACCTACATCCTGAATTGTCAGTTACTAGGGGGAAAGTATTCTAAATGGATTGTCATCCTACAAGAATTTGATTTGATATTTACTACTATCAAATCTAATAAGTCGATAGTTTTCGCTGAGTTGATTTGTTCCCTTCCTTCTAAGTCTCTCCCTACTAGTGCAGATGAACAACTCCTAGATGAGATTCTTTCCTGATCAGCACCCTTGATCCATGGTACAGTGATATCATCGTGTATCTCCAGATGTCCACATTCCATTCTGCATTGACTAAGGATGATTGCCGACAGAGGCATCACTCCCAACCCTACCGTATTATTGGCAATAATTTATACCATGTTGGTGTCGATTCAATTCTTTGTTGATGCCTTACTCTTGAGGAGCTTGAGAGAGTTCTCAATGACTACCACTTTGGGGCATGTGGTGGTCATATGTCTAGCTATGCTAGCACTCAAAAAATCCTTCACACTGGTTATTTCTGGCCGTCCATTTTTAAGGACCGCATCCTTGCTATTCACACGTGCCATGAATGCTAAATTTACCAATGCAAGATGTCACCTCACCCACTCACCTACACCCCCTCATTACCATTGGTCATTTTTCCAAATGAGGCATCGACTATATGACATGTAACCCCATTCGGCCGGGGGGGATGGCTATATTATCGTTGCTATGGATTATTTGACCATAAATGGGCTGAATCGATGCCTACATACTCTACAGAAAGTAAAATAGTGGCTCAATTCCTTTTCAATCATGTTATTTCCAGGTTCAGCATACCTCAAGCATTGTCATAGAACATGGCTCCCATTTCAGAGATTACATGATGGCTAAGCTAGCATCTGTGTTGGGTTTGTGCCACGATGGTTCAACCCCGTATTACCCTTAGGCCAATGGCCAAGTTGAAGCCATGAACAAGGTTTTGGTTACAATGATTCAATTTACTATTGGGATGCACAAGTCAAATTGGAATCTCATGCTATTTTCAGCTTTGTAGGCTTACTAAACCTTAACTAAAGACGCCACTGGTTTCACACCATTCCATCTAGTCTATGGTCTAGAAGAAACATTGTCGATTGAATGTGAGATGTTTACCTAGATTGTCATTGATGTCAATATGACAATATTCTAGATGAGTAAACAATGATGTGAGGCCAAGAAGAAGTAGAGCAAATCCGTGAAGAAATAGAATCAAGAAGCCATGAGGAGAAACCAGAGGAAAGCCAAGACAGTCAAGCCATTGAAGAGAATATTGGGAGTCATAGGAGCTATCAGAGCAGAGCTATCAAAGAAGAGAAAGCCACATGAAAGCCAAGTATCAAAAGCCACACAAAAGCCAAGTAAGTGTAAGAGCAGGAGATTGAGGAGGAGCCATATCAGGAGTATCGCATGTAATATATGCCAAAGAAGTTAACAAAGGAGCCAAAAGAGTAGAGGAGGAGCCAAAAGAGAGGAGGAGTATATTATATTGGAAAAAATCAAGAATACAGATGAAGAGTGAATGCATGTGGTTATATTCCAAAAGGTAGGTTTGTAATAGTGGCAGTGGTTTTCGGGCGGACGCTAGGCGATAAGTGGTATTTAGAGGAGAGCACTTGATTCCATTAACTGAGTGACATGTAGCACGAGGGTGGAGAGGGAAAACCGTTTCATCGGGTAGGTATTCTCCATACTATTTGTCCACCCAAAATCTCTTATAGCCGTTGGATCTAGCGCGAGTTAATCTATGGTGGAGAATGGGCCTGATAAAGGTAAGCATCAATAAACGTGCCAATGCTATGGAAAAGCAAAAAATGCAAGTTCCCATGTGTTTGTGTATATTCCCATTATACGAGGGTTATAATAGAATTAAAGAGGATAAAGGGTTATGGGTTAAGTCCGAATTAATGAAAGTTAAGAACGAAGGAGTATATATATATTATATAGATGTGATACAATACACGGGCCCAAGGTTTCCATTGTAATACACCTTGAAGTTACATTGCATCTGCCATATCGCAAGCCTTTTTAAATCCTTGCCACATTAAAATGTCGATTGTGATACGTATGTGGACCCACTGCAACATTATAGCATGCCCTATTGTAATATCGTGTTCGTCGCAATATCGCAAGCGTTGTTAAAGTTGTTGCCACATTGACATCTGTTGATTGCGATATAATTGCAGACTTGACTACACCATTATAGCATGGCTTAATCAAATGTCACATCCATAGTAATCGCAATGTACAAAGGAACGTCAATCTGGGGATTGCGATAAGGGTATGGACCCAACAGACTTATTAATAATTGTTTAATACCATATCGCATCCACTCTGTCGGCAGTTGGGAATCGGCTATGTTATGTGCAAACCTCCAAAAGTGACAACTGCGATAAAAGGATGACATGACATGTGGGACCTCTATATGGTTATAGTCTCTCTTATATGGTTTCCGTGAACAATTAATGTATATTGTATGAATATTAAAAAGGGCCTCTCTGATATTTTTTAATATGTAACACTATTGTAATTTGGCCTCTCTTCCACATTAATGTGCCCTACATGTATTGATGGATTTGAAGAGATAGAGTAACTCGAAGAGTGAGTGCAGAGGAAGCTGAAAGATCAAGCAAGCATTGAGGAATCTAAAGAGCCAGTGGAGAAAGGAAGCCAAAGGTCAGGGGTATCAGGAATATAAAAGAGAGAGCAAGGAAATTTTAGTGTAACTGACAAACTGTAAGAAAATAAAGGAAGCCAAAGCTCTGGCAGAAATGGAAGGAATAGGAGGACAAAAGTAAGTCATAGGCTCAACAAGGTTGGGAGTAGAGAATTACAACCAAATATATCTTGACAGTTTACAACAGAGGGTTGGAGCCCTTGAGGTTGGTGCCTCAGAACTGAAAGGATTGGTGCCTTGGGAGTTGGTGCTCCTAAATTCAAGGTTGGTTCCTTGAAAAGGAAGAGTTGGCGCTCTGGAGGTTGGAGCCTCACAAAGAGTCCAATTTGGTGCGTGGAAACTGATTGAAATCATAATCATATATATATATATCTACACATTGTATTTGATTTATTGCAAATATCACATTAGTAAAAGCATCTATTCCTGTTATCTATTTTTGTGTTCCAAATATAAATGTTTTTAACTAATAAAATTAATAATCGAAAAAAAAAAATACTGATTCACCACCCTCCCCCACCCCCCCCAATATTTCCAACAATTGCTATCAGAGTAGGCTTCATATTAGTCTAACAGTTGAAGAAGGAATCTTAGTCATGATGAGAAATCAAGAAGTGTCTGGAATACCTCCTCTATTCGTTGGCACAAATTTTGGTTTCTAGAAAAAGAGAATTTCCTACTACTTAATGTCCCTTGGACCTGAAGTTTGCCATTCATTCTTAAATGAGTACATAGCTCCTTCCACTCTTCCAACAAATCAAGATGAGAGGAAAGTCTACATTGCAAATGCAAAAGCCTCAAACTCCATCACTAGTGGAATCATTGATTCTGAATTTATAAAAGTCATGAATTGTAACTCTGCCAAAGAAGTATGGGATAAGCTAATTAGCTTATATGACGGGGACTCCAAAGTCAAGAAGGCAAAGCTTCAAACTCATAGAAGGCAATTTGAAAGTCTAAAAATGGATGATGAAGAAGATATTGCATCATACCTTCTCCGAGTAGTTGAAGTGGTCAACTCTCTTAAAGGACTGGACAAAAACATTGAAGAAATCACCATTGTTCAAAAGGTCTTAAGATCTCTCCCAGATAGATTTAACTCCAAATTAAGTGCCATAGAAGAAGTGAAGGATCTAGATACTCTCAAGATGGATTAACTCTATTGAATCCTTATTGCCTATGAGATGAGAAAAGGTTGCCCAAGTTCCAAAGATGCGCATTCAAGGCCTCAAAATCAAAAAAGGGGAAGGAAAGGAATGTTAGTAGTGATGACTCCGATGTTGAATCTGAATTGGCACAATTTGTATGAATATTTAAGAAAGGATCTAAGCTAAAAGGTAAATACCCTCTTATTTGTTTCAAATGTGGAAAAATGGGTCATTATGCTGCAAAATGTGCTCATAAACATGATAGTGATGATGAAGAAAATTCTAAAAGGATGGTATACAAAAAGAAAGGGTTCAATAAGAAGAATTTCCTCTCTAAGCAAGATGATTCTAATGAATATGAATTTTTAGTCATAAAAAAGAAATCAACTAACCAGTTCCCTCACCGTAAAGGAGGTAATGAAGAAGCAAATAAAGAAAATGATCATGCTGGAAGCCAAGAAGTATTATTCATGGCATTCACAAATGATGATGACCTAGGACTAGATGGAAATGTAGATGAATTGTTAATAAGTGCCATTGAAGAAAATGAGAAATTATGGAATAAAATCATTTCTCTATAGGTAGAAAATGAGGAAATAAAAAGAAGGGAAGATCTCTTGAAAAATAAGCTAAAAGAAAAAGAAGAAGCTTGCGAAGAACATGAAGCTTAAATAGTATCTCTGAGGAAGGAATTGGAGCAAGTTAAAAAGGGTTGGAAAATCTCTCAAATACTTGACACTATCCTAAATAATAAAAAACCTCAACATTACAAATTTGGAATAGGTTTTAAAGGAGAATCGTCAAGTGCTAAGAATAATGCGAAAAGTTATGTCGAGAGAGAGTAAATCCAAGGAAGAATGTTGATTTGAATCATGGATGTTACAACAGATACAAAACAGTATTTCATCAAATGCCCATCTCAAATCCAAAGAATAAAGCGGGAGTAACTCCAAGGAAGAATGTTGATTCAAATCATGGCTATTACAATAGGTACAAAACTATATTTTTTGGGCATTGTTTTCATTGTAAAAATTTTGGTCATCAAGCTAGACATTGCATGGCTCATAAGAATTACACATCAAAATTGAAGGATCAAATAAACAAACCATATGGCCCCAAAGGGCAAGGACAAATCAAAACCTATAATGCTTCTAATCCCTTGGCCAAATTTGATCTGATTTGCTCATTATGTAACAATAATGGACACAATGAACAAAATTGCCCATTCAAAAGAGGAAAAGCAAGAAGTGAGAATCCAAACAAGGATAAATGTGGCCTAGCTCTATGTGCTCAAAATGATGAAAATCATTGGTTTGTGGATAGTGGGTGTTATAGACACATGACATGGGATAAAAGGAAGTTTGTCTCATTGAACAAAAAGGAAGGAAATGTATCCTTTGGAAGTAGATCTGCCAAAATTGCTAGAAAGGAGCTGTTACTCTTTTTAATGGAAAAGGGAAAAGCTCAAAATGCTTTGCTAGTAAACAGGCTCAAACACAACCTCCCGAGTGTTAGCCAAATTTGTGATCAAGGACATAATGTTGTTTTTAGCACCAAATACTGTGAAATAAGGAACTCTTCCTCAGGGGAACTTGTGGTGAAAAGGATTAGAACACTAGACAACATCTATATTTTGAACAATATTCAAGAAGACAAATGTTAGTTAAGTCAAATAGATGAAAGTTGGTTGTGGCATAAGCGACTTAGACATACAAGCTTTGATAACTTGATCAATATCAACAAGATTAAAGCACTACGAGACATTCCAAAGTTATTCAAATCAAATCAAGGAATATGTGGTCCATGTCAACATGGAAAGAAAACCAAAACTAGCCACAAGACCAAGGAGTTTTCTACATAAAATCCTTTGGAGATCATCCATGTTGATTTATGTGGACCAACTAGAACTCCAACACTCCAAGGAGAAAGGTACTTTTCTTTATTTATTGACGACTATACAAGAATGATGTGGATATATTCTATAAAATATAAATCTGAAGCATTTGAGTGTTTTAAAAATCTTAAATCTCTTGTAGAAAATGAAAAGGATTCAAAGATTAAGTGCCTCAGAATAGATAAAGGGGGAGAATTCACATCAAAATAATTTAATGAACTTTGTAAAATACATGGAATTAAAAGAGAACTCTCTGCTGCCAGAATGCCCAAGCAAAATGGGGCAGTTGAAAGAAGAAACCGAACAGTTCAAGAAATGGCTAGAACAATGTTAATAGCAACTGACTTATAGCCAAAATTCTAGAGAGAAGTAGTCAGGACAACTGTCTATACCCTGAATCGAACTCAACTAAGACCAATTAATGAAAAGAATCATTGAGAATTATGGGAAGGAAGACCTACTTCAGTAAAATATTTTAAGATTTTTGGAAGCAAGTGCTTCATAAAAATCAATGATGGCTCACCAGGAAAGTTTGATTCTTGAGTTGACAAAGGGAAATGCCTTGGATATTCTACACGGAGCAAAGCCTACAAGTGCTACAATAACCGACTATGGAAAATAGTGGAAAGCATTGATGTGAAGATTGATGAAGACCTTCCAGAGAAAATTGAAGAACATGAAGTTGATCCTCTCATTGAAGAAGAAGAACCTAAAGAAGAAGGAAAAAATAAAGAAATACCCAAGGAAAAAGAACCATCTCAAACTCCCTCAATGATGAAACTTCTCCAAAAATATCACCCGGAAGTGCATATTATTGGCAATATAAATGAAGGGATGCAAACTCGAAGAAGGATGACAAATACACCAAAGAAAAATGATATTGCTCTTCTATCCAAGATACAACCAGAAACATTTACTCAAGCAAGTAATGATCCTCATTGGGTAAAAGCCATGGAAGAAGAAATGTCTCAAATGGAGAATAATGAGACATGGGAGCTGAACCTCATCCAAAGGACAAAAACTTAATAGGAACCAAGTGGGTGTTTAAGAACAAAATGAATGAAGATGGACAAATCATTAGAAACAAGGCAAGGCTTGTTTGTAAAGGCTATTAACAAATTAAAGTAATTGAATTTAAAGAAACATTTGCACTAGTAGCTGATCATGTGGAAGCTATTAGGATGTTCTTGGCATTTTCTTTCAACAAAGGATTCAAAATATATCAAATGGACGTAAAATCAACATTTATGAATGGGGAACTCAAGGAAGAAGTCTACATGGAGCAACTAGAAGGGTTTAATCTAACAGAACGAAAATACTTTGTTTTTAAGTTGAAAAAGGCATTATATGGGTTGAAATAAGATCATAGAGATTGGTATGCAAGATTGGATCACTATCTACAACAACAAGGCTTCAAGAAGGGGGTGGCAGGAAGTAATCTCTACATAAAGATAGATGAGGATAAGTTACTAGTCAAACTTGTTTATGTTGATCATCTGATTTTTGCTAGTAATAATGATGAGATGAGCCATGAGTTTTTTCAAAATATGTCAAAAGAGTTCGAGATGTCAATGATAGGAGAGTTATCTCACTTCCTTTGACTACAAGTATCTCAAACCACGACAGGCATGTTTATATCTCAAGCCAAATATCTTAAAGACATGCTTAAAAGATATGGAATGGAAGATTGTGCACCCATAGCACACCTATGACCACAAGTTGCAAATTGAGCAAAAATGATGATTCCCCTCCAGTAGATGCAACTCATTATAGGTCAATAATTGAAGCCCTTTTGTACTTAACTGCTACGAGACCCGACATTATGCAAGCAGTAGGAATGGTGGGAAGATTTCAATTAGCTCCTAAACAATCCCATTTGTTGGCTGTGAAAATAATTCTCAGATACCTGAAAGGAACACTTGATTTCAGTCTCTGGTACCCTAAGAGCTCAACTCTTACTTTGACTGCGTACACGGATGTTGATTGGGTCGAAAGCGTCGATGAACAGAAAAGTACTAGTGGAAATGCATTCTTCCTGGGAGATTGTTTAGTATCTTGGCTCAACAAAAAATAGACATCCATATCACTATCTACAGTTGAAGCGAAGTATATAGCTGCTATAGATTTTTGTACTCAAATACTATGGATGAAGGAAGCTCTAAAAGATGTCAACATAGGTACAAATCAACCAACTACCATCTATTGTGATAACACAAGTGTGATCAACGTCAGCAAAAATCCAATGATGCACTATAAGAGCAAACATATACCAATCAAGTATCATTTCCTTCGTGAACAAGTAGCTGAACAAAACATCATCTTGGAATATATCAATACTAAGGATCAGATAGCTGATATTTTCACAAAACCTCTTCCTCGAGAAGCATTTGAACATATTCGTCAAAAGATGGGAGTTATCTCTTTAGCATCATTTAAGTTGATTCATAACAATGTTATAGGACAGAGGGATCAGTTCAATAGGGGGAGTCCTAAGCACTACTTTGCCATTGATGTCAAAGGGAGAGAGAAGAAGAATATTTCCATTAATAACAAAGGGGGAGATTGTTGGCCTAGATTTTCATTGATGTCAATATGGAAATATTCTGGATGAGTAAACAATGATGTGAGGCCAAGGAGAAGTAGAGTAGATCCGTGAAGAAACAAGAGCAGGAAGCCATGAGGAGAAACCAGAGGAAAGCCAAGACAAGCCATTGGAGAGAATATAGGAAGTCATAGGAGCTATCAGAGCAGAGCTATCAAAGCAAAGAAAGCCACATGAAAGCCAAGTATTAGAAGCCATAGGAAATCCAAGTAAGTGTAAGAGCGGGAGATTGAGGAGGAGCCATATTGGGAGTATCACATGTAATATATGCCAAAGAAGTTAATAGAGGAGCCAAAAGAGAGGAGGAGCATATAATATCGGTAGAAATCAAGAAGACGGATGACGAGTGAATGCATGTGGTTATATTCCAAAAGGCGGGTTTGTAATAGTGGTAGTGGTTTTCGGGTAGACGCTGGGTGGTAAGTGGTATTTAGAAGAGAGCGCCCGATTCCATTAACCGAGCGATACATAGCACGAGGGTGGAAAGAGAAAACCTCTTTATCGGGCAGGTATTCTTCGTGCTATTTGTCCACCTGAAATATCTGATAGCCATTGGATCTAGTGCGAGTTAATCTATGGTGGAGAATGAGCTTGATAAAGGTAAGCATTGATAAATGCGCCAAGGCTATGGAAAAGCAGAAAATGCAAGTTCTCGTGTGTTTGTGTATATTCCCATTATATGAGGGTTATAATAGAATTAAAGGGGATAAAGGGTTATGGGTTAAGTTTGCATTAACCAAAGTTAAGAACAGAGGAGTATATATATATATATATATATATATATATATATATATATATATATAATATATTATATATATATATATATATTATATATAATATATATATATATATATATATATATATATATATATATATATTATATATATATATATATATATTATATAGATGTGATACAATACATGGGCCCGAGGATTCCATTGTAATACACTTTAAAGTTACATTGCATCCACCATATTGCAAGCCTCTTTAAAGCCTTGCCACATTAAAATGTCAATTGCGATATGTCTGTGGACCCGCTGCAATGTTATAACATGCCCTATTGTAATATTGCATCCATCGAAATATCGCAAGCCTTGTTAAAGTTGTTGCCACATTGAAATCCACCGATTGTAATATAATTGCGGACTTGACTACACCATTATATCATGGGTTAATCAAATGACACATCCACGGTAATCACAATGTACAAAGAAATGTCAATCTAGGGATTCCAATAAGGGTATGGACCTGATAGACTTATTAATAACTATTTAATACCATATCACATCTGCTCCATCGACAGTTAGGAATCGGCTATGTTATGTGTGAACCTCCGGAAGCGCTGATTGCAATAAAATGATGATGTGGCATGTGGGACCTCTATATGCCTATAGTCTCTCTTATATGGTTTCCATGAACAATTAATGTATATTGTATGAATATTAAAAAGTGCTTCTCTGATATTTTTTAATATGCAACACTATTGTAATTCAGCCTCTCTTCCACATTAACGTGTCCTGTGTGTATTAATGGATTTGAAGAGATAGAGGAAGCTGAAGAGTGAGCATTGAGGAAGCCAAAGAACCGGTGGAGAAAGGAAGCCAAAGGTTAGAGGTATCAGGAATATAAAAGAGAGAACAAGGAAAGTTTAGTGTAACTGGCAAACTGTAAGAACATAAAGGAAGTTGAAGCTCTAGTAGAAATGGAAGGAAAACGAGGATAAAAATAAGTCATAGGCCTAGTAGGGTTGGGAGTAGAGAATTACAACCAAACAAATCCTAACAGTTTACAATAGAGGGTTGGAGCCCTTGAGGTTGGTGCCTTAGAACTGAAAGGATTGGTGTCCTGGGAGTTGGTGCTCTGGAGGTTGGAGCCTCACAAAGAGTCCAAGTTGGTGCTTGGCAACTGATTGAAATCATATTCATATATATATCTATATATATATATATATAGTACTTGATTTATTGCAAATATCACATTAATAAAAGCATCTATTCCTGTTATCTATTTCTGTGTTCCAAATATAAATGTTTTTGATTGATAAAATTAATAATTGAAAAAGAAATACTAATTCACCCCCCCTCTCAGTATTTCCAACACGATATTCCTTCACTCAAGCTAGTTTTTAAACTTCTCCCTGAAACATAAACTTAGGAAGAGCACCTCTTATATTTAGAATGACTAGATGAGACTCATTGTCTCACTGCTTTGGTTATCGAGGCACAAAAGGAATGAGTTAAGTCCCATTTCGATCAGTTAGTCTCCCCTCATGCATTCTTTGAGGGTGATTTTGTTTTACTATATGACCAAGATAATGATAAGCTGGGGGCAGGAAAGTTCGAACCCATATGGCATGGTCCCCACATTGTGAAATGTGTTTTGCAAAAAGGGGCCTATGAGCTTATTGATTATGAAGGAAATCCTCTAGAAAAGCCTTGAAACAGGCTTTACCTCAAGAAGTACTATGCTTCGGTCATCTTGCATGGTTACTTATGTACATTAGTGTGTCATTCATTTTTGTGTAGTGTGGTTTGGTGTGTTAGGTTTCAAACAACTTTCATGTTTACTATGTTTTCCTTGCTTTGCAGATGTCTATGACTCCCCATATCGGTTTCGCTGATGGTGCCTTTCGTAGTACCTAGAACCTATCCACTATGGTGTGGGTTATTTATGACCCTCAAGATGAGTTGATTGATATTCAAGGTATTTGTTTAGGTCGCACAACATCTAGTGTCGTCATCGAGCTATTTTCAGAAGCCATTGCTCTTGACATCAAGAGTTGGTTGTCAACTTGGATTCATAGCTTGTCGTCCTTCAACTCAAATGGAAATATTCCATCAGAAACCCTCAAACATTGAGAATGTATCTCCATATTTGACTACTGGAAAGGCATTTTGATTATATTACATATCATCATATTCCTAGATGCATCAATACATTGACAGATGCATTAGCTAATTATGTGTTGGATAGACAATTACAAAACATGTGAAAAGATAAAACATACCATTTGTACCATAGTAAGCAATAAATACAACATATGTATATATGGTGATAATGTTTGATACATCAAAACACCAAAAAATAATATGTGTGTCTAAAATAACATTGGTGTCTCGTAGGCCCTATATATCCATGGCACGCAGGCCTCAAAATAATGTAAATGCTGGACCTAGGAACTAATCATCATGGTGATAGTGGCAGCATGACATAACTCGTGCAACATGAGTCAACAATCGACAGATCCGATCCAATACTCCCACCATGTGTCTCTGGTATTGGCGAGGAATGTCTCCCACCTGAGCATACTCTAGGATACCATGAGTCAACTCCTTGTTACACAAAAATATTGTCACCATGATTATTTGCAGTCAGTATGGGTCTATCATCACTTATACTAGCCTCCTAAGCAATTCTTAGACCTTAGCTCTTCATATCAAGCTTTACAAATGAGAGAAAGACATTGAAAATCAATATTACTCTGGTTCCGCACTTTCTCCTACTTTTACCTACGGACCCGCGCCCTTTGTTCATATTACCTGTGTACCTGCACGCTTTGGCTGTAAAGGGGTGGGTGCGTACCCCTTTAAAAGTAAAAAAGGCGCAAGTTTATCCTAAAAAACTCACTTTTGGGTTAATTCTAGATGTTTCTAGAAGGATTTTGACGTGGATTGTTCACTCCAAGGTGGTTCATGCATCCCAAAAGAGAAGGAGCTAATCCCTTGATAGGAGGAGCTATCCCTTTGAAGGAGGGCTTTATCCCTTTGAAGGAGGACCTAGTAACTTCCCTCCATTGCACTATAAATTAAGGCATTGGGTCAGTTGCTAGAGAGGTTAGAAGCTGAATATTTTGAGGTTAAATGCTGATGGAATTGGGACTTCCTAGTTAAACTTGAGAGGAGAGATCACATACCTTTTGGTTTCATTGGGAAGTGAGTGAAACTTGTCAAAGTAGAGGAGACTTCTTGTCGGACCCTGGGAGGAGCTTGTAAAACATCAAGGCACAGGTTGTAAAGTTCTTCTTTCATTTGAATTAATACAATCAGATTCATTTTTTCTCAACAAATTATCTTATGTGGTTTGTTTCATAATCTCCTTGATCATTATGATGGATATGCTTTATGATATTGGCTTTTCAGGTGCTATTTAATTTGTTTGCTTGTTTGTGTTTTCAGACTTACTTCAAGGAAGCCCATTTGGAGCAAGGGAGCGAGGCTTCTACAAACTTGCATTGGACCCAAGGTAGGCCTAGAACACTTGTTTGCGTTTATTTTTAATTGCATATTTAGAGAAAGATAGCTTTTGATTGGCTTGCTTGTCACTAGATATATTTAGATACTAGGGAGGTCGATCTTGTCCGCAACCTCGACTCATTCCGTGTGACAAAATGGTGACTCCACTAGGGACTTGATTGTTTTCCTTGTTTTTACTTTGACCTGAGAAACTTGTGTTTTTGTTTCTGTTTTTGGCTTGTTGTGTGTGGAATTGGGTGGATTTAGTAAATCTAGGATTATTTTTGCTTTTCATAACTTTAGGAGAAGCCCGCAGCCTGTGCTTGTAACACAGTGCGTACTTGTAGGCATGTTTTCTTTTCACACAGAGAATGCACGCACCTATCTAAACTCTGGGCCTGCGGACCCTGCTAAAATTTTGAAAAACTTAAATCTTGCTCTTTCAATTAGTTTAGTATTTGTTTAGATGTTGTTATCCTCTGCCCAGACCTGAATGTGACTTGTTAAGAACTTTCCTTGGTTTAATTCCATTGGTGTTAGGGTTTTAGGTGAAATTCCTAGAAGTTTTGGTTGCCGGTCTTGATTTTCATTTTGGTCGTCTAGTAGCTCAGAGCTTAGAAGCTGTAGAAGCCTCAGATCACCTTGGTTTTTACTGGCCTTCTTATGAGTCTGACCATTTGCAAAATCTATCTTTGTTGAGGAATCCATCTTGTGTTTTCTCTTTGTGAAACTTCGAAAAGCTTGTGTTAAAAGTTTGGATTTCATTTTTACAAAAGAAAACAAAAAAATCACTTGTTTTTTGACTAATTTGTGATTCTGGACAAGTTAGTCCTTGGTTTGCTTATCGCCAAGTAAAACATCCTTGAAAAAGACATCTTGTAAGCTTTTACCTCAAATAGTTTTTTTATAGTTTGTAGATCTCAAGATTTGCTTTATTCATAGTTTTGAGTTTTTTATAAAAATACAAAAATCTCTTTTGAAAAAGTTTGCTTTTGTAGTATTTGAGCGTTTGAAAGAAAAGGGAAATTTTTGTGAAAATAACTAGTTGTCTCGTTTTGAGTGCATTGGAACAAAAACTCTTCTTTTAATTTGTTTGTTAAGAACGATTTGTGTTTACACGCATTTGCATTCTCAAACTCCTTCCTAGCTAGAAGTTCATTGAAGAGAAAAGATTGTTTAATCATCTTAAGTGAATTTTTTAGTGATTTCGAGTCGAGTCTTCACACCACGAGTTTCATCTCCGCACCTATTGACTTAATCAAAAACCAATAAAAATAACGCTTAAAGTAAAATCAATCTAGAAATATTTTTATTTCTAGGGCTCTATTACACCAACATAGCTTAGGCTAGTGTCTTGGAGTAGGGAGTAATTAACTCTCCAAGACAGTAAAAAAAACAAGTAGTTGTATCTTGTGGTAGGGGAGAAATCCAATTGTTGCATTTATGCTCTGGGAAAGCTCCTCTTAAAGGAGAAGCACGAGATCATGTCTGAACCAGTGTGGGAATCAATCCTTCCTCATTGGGAACGACGCCAGATATTCACGTATTAAAAATGGTAAACCTCGGATTAACCATTGTCGAGGAGCCTGGGGTCACTTGTTGGTAAAGCTTGGTTTATGTCAAGGAGCCTTCAAGGGGATTGAGCTTGTTACTCTGCCCTTGCGTGCGTATCGGATCGTAGACTGTTCCCCCAGGTATATTTGTTTCTGTTGGTAAACATAGTGACCATATTCTATAGGATTCTTCCTAAGGTGATGGTGGTGGGAAGATCCCACTGTACCTGGAGCAGACATCGGCTAGACTCACTTGGATTTTCTGGGGGGTTCTCTTCACTCGAGACAGTTTAGTGGAGAAGCTTGTGCCAGTCTATTCATTAAGCAGGTTGCCGGGGTAACTGTTCCAACCACTATTTCTGTATTGAACTCTGCGAAGTTGGATTTCATCACCAACTAGTGTTTTCAGTACGGAAAGTTACTGTTTGTGTGTGGTTTGATCTCCTAGATTCTTTGGGCGTGTGATTCAATTTGTTTGGTTCTTTAGAGGCTTTAGGTGGTTTTCATTGAGATTTTACTTTGTTTTCATGTGAAGTAGTTAAAATTTTTAACCGTGGCTGAATTACCGAGGAAGTCCCGTAGACTTCGGGGCCAACCTCCTGAGTTTTCACCGAGCTAGCCTGAAGGGCTACGGGCCCTACTAACTCCTAGAGACAGTAGAGTTGGGTCACCTAAAAAAGGAGAGTCTTCTTTGGTGGTATATCCTAATTTTCAGCTTTAATAGCAGATTATAGTGCACAGTCTGTGTCTATTCCAGAAGTTACTGGTAGTGTTTCATCTACTAGTGATATAGGTGAAGAACCTGAAATATCTGAACCTGAATCTGAAATTGCTGTTACTCCAATATCAGGGTTTTCCTCTCCAGCTTCTAGTGGTCCTAGTGCACCTAGGGTAGAAATAATAATTACCCAAAATCTTCCTTCTAGACTAATAGCTATTGAAGAACTTGCTATTCCGGAAAAAGAAGAAGGCATCCCTATTCCTAAAAATCAACCTATTATAGAGCTTAGGGAGCGTGAATCAATTTTTTATAGTCCACCTAGGAGCAGTGCTTGGTATCTTTCATTGATTAATATTTTGGAAAACCCAGGACTAAGTTTTTCACCACCTCGTATTTCTTATCACCCAACACCTAGAGGTTACTATCCTCTATTAAATATGTCAATACAGTCGTCAATGTTTTCTAAATCTCCGGAAGCCTTTTTGTATGGCGGTCCTTCTGTTCCCGCTGGGTATCAGTCAATTTCTAGCACTTTTTCGGGAGCATCTCCTCAACCTATTGAACAAGGGTTATTAACTGGAAATAATGGTACTAAGCCATTGAGTGTAGAAGATATTCTCATGATGTCGAGTACTATTCCCAATCCTGAACCTCAAGGTGACTAGTCACCGCCTGGGGGGCAGCCTCAAAATCCTCAAGTATTGCCTGGGGGGCAACCTCAAGGTACCCAGTTTGTGTCTAGGGGGCAACCTCAAGGTACCCAGTTTCCGCCTGGGGGAAACCTCAAGGACAGTACATACCTACAGGACTGTACGTTCCTCAAGGTCAACCCCAGACTCGATATGTACCTCAAGGTCAACCCGAGTATCAATATGTACCTCAAGGTCAACCCCAGTATCAATACGTGCCTTAGGGTTATCAACCCCAAGGTCAGTACCCAACCCAAGGTTACCAACCACCTTCCGGGCAATCATATGTTCAAGGATCTGGAAATATACCGTTGAATTATCAACCCTACCCTCAACCTGGTTATGGTCCTCAATATTCTCAACCTGTTATGGGTCCATACCCCGGAATGAATGTAGTGTGGGATCCATCTCAATCCCAACAGATCTTGCAACCGAATGTGCAGTTGTCATCTCAAACTGGACAACCCTTCGTTTCTGGTTCACCCCAGCAACCTATCCAGTCTACTGTTCAAACTTCTGCACCTTCTGTAGCTTCTCAGTCTGGGCCTAGTACGCCTCGTACTCCGCCTCAATCAACTGCTGCAACTACCGCAACATCTGTTTCATCTACCCCACCTTCTTCTGGAGTATCGACAGCTCTTGTTTCTACTATCCCTGTATCTACTCCTCAGACATCTTTACCTCAGTCTGGACCCACGGTCCACACTTCAGTTCAGATGCCTGTAGGACAACCAGGTTTAAGTACGGTTGTCACCCGTCAACCTCAATTTATTCAATAAACGTACCAAGGACAGTACCAATTCGGTCTTGCTGTGCATCAATCAGTCTATCAGTATCAACCGTACGCTAGGTATACATATAAACAACCTCAGCAACCCTAGTACGGTCCGGTTAATCCTGGTTTTCTGGGAGGATATAATATCCCAAATGCAATTCCAATTCCTAGTTATCCTGGATATCCTCCTCCTAGGGCTGGTCTGACGACCCAGAGTTTTAGAGACCCTAATCGTCAGTTACCATTTATCGCAACTTTGGACTTGCCTGACTTGAATTAACTATCTTCCGTTTTGGTCGCCAATGCTGAATAAGTTTCCTAGTGATATTCCTAACTTTGAAGGTAAATCAGGAGAGGACCCATCGAACCATGTGATGACTTATCACCTCTGGTGTGCGTCTAATTCCATTTTAGATGATTCAATCCGTTTAAGACTTTTCCAGTGCACTCTAATTGGTCTTGCGTCCAAGTGGTACATTGAGTTACCACGAGCCACTTTTTATAACTTTAGTCAGTTAGCTACTTATTTTTTAACTCATTTTCAGTTGCCAGTCAGATATGACAATGGCACAGAATTATTAACTCTGTTAAAGCAGTCAACGTCCACTTACATTTTAGATCACATTCATGAATGAGGACGTTGACGACATTTAGTGAAAGTTTTTATCCCGGATCAGATCTTAGCCGAATGGTTTGTAAAATCTTTACTGCCCAAGATCACTGAGGATGTAGCTAAGGCCGGAGTTATTACTGAGGAGCAAGTAATTGCTCAAGCACAGTACCTTGACTTAGTTTATACTCAGTCAGGTACGTTACACGAGAAAATCCCCGATCTACCCAAACAAAATCAACCGCTGCAGCTCCTTCAGGGTCTCATGCTGTGATGGTATGATTGGTACGGTTAATACCAAAAGTAAGAAGAAGTCTTCCAAGAATTCTTCTCCTATCATAACCTTTCCAGATTCCCTGATAGGAGATTCTTCTGCAGAACTTTCTGCCGATATTCATGTTGTAAAGTTATCTATAGCTAAATCAAAAACCGATGGTAAGAAGAAAGGGAAGAAGAAGAATAAAACAGATAAGAATTCAAAAGAGAAACCATAAAAAATCGGAATCAACTGATGAGAAATGCAAACCTCGTTATCCTTGTCTCATTTGTGATGAAGAACATTTTACGAGAGACTGCCCTCATCGTGCAGAGGTTGCGAAAATTGTCAAAGGTTCCCAAACTCCTACTGTTTTGAAGGATCCTTTTCCAAATCAAGACAGTAAGATGATAGGTTCTTCCTCCAGTACTAATGAAGAACCCATATTGATGATGTCCCATGTTAGGATTGCGACTCAATCACAAGATTATCGAAGTAAAAGTCCTGTTGATGGTAAAGAAGCAAAATCTTCTCATTCTAATCCATCAACCTCAGCTCTCGGTTCCGATCCACTACAGATCAAGAAACCTAATCCAGACTTAGTAATCAAACTGCCCGCCAAGGGTATACTTTGAAAGTCGGCTTTCAATCCACATGCGAGAGTGGCTCAGAACTATAACATTGTTGAAGATTTAGCTGTTTCACCTTCAGCAATGTCGGCTTTGGAAGTGCTGCAATCATGTCCAGCACAACGTAAATTACTTTTGTCGGCTATAGGATCTGTTGACGTTTAGGACCCAAACCTTATAATCTTTGATCTATAAAATAGTGCACCGCGCTTACTTCACCAAATGGCTGTCCAGATTCCAGTGATAGTCAAAAATAGACCTGTCCATAGGACTGTGATTGATGAGGGAGCTTCAATGTGTATTATGTCGATACAGTGTTGGAGGTCGCTTGGTTCTCCTTCAATAAATCAATCCCCGATGTTTCTAAAGTCCTTTGATAGCTGTGGGTTTCATCCTTTTGCCATTCTATAGGATTTACCTATAGGGGTTGAAGGTAAAACCGTTAATCTAGATGTGTAGGTGGTTGATGCCCCTCTAGATTACAACCTTCTCTTGGGTCATAGTTGGTCTTACGCTATGACAGCTGTCATTTCATCAGTATTTCGGCTTATAAAGTTCCCTCATAATGGAAAGATCGTAACCTTAGACCAGTTGTCTTACTTTTCATCCGACCCAGCCTCTGCTGAAAGAATTCAGCATGTTGGTAAAACGACTATCCCGTATAAGGATGTTGGAGTAGGACTAGTTAAAGATGTCGGTTTACTGGGAACTTTTCCTTTTCCTCCTATCAACGCATCGTCTTCTACTGCAGCCATTCATATGATTTCATCAGATACCATTGTTTATGATGATCCTTGGATCATACCTTCTGAATCTAAGATAGACTCGTTTGGTGATCTTATGCCTTTGAGTCCGTATGAACTTGCGTATCAGGCCGTGCAGTCGTTCTCCGACACATCTTCAACCAAAATTGACTTAATGAATGTGGTCCATGAGGAATCACTTTCGACATCAAGCTCGGATTCAATAACTTTTTCTGAACTTGTTCAAATTGATGAGCAAATTCGTGACATCCTATGCGTCGATGAGTTACCATGGGAAGATCTTCATCACAGATCTTCATTTTTACCCGAGGGAGATCGTTTTGAAAATGATTTTTCATCAATTTTTACGACTGAATATGTCAAGGAAGCTCAAAATCCAATGAAACATCCTGATTCTGAGTTAAACTTGGGAAATATTTCTCGAACTATTCCCCTTGACATTTCGGTTAAGCCTGGAATTGTTGAAAACGTTCATATAGGTGCGTCTTGTACGGAAGATGAAATTCAAACATATAAGGCCCTATTTCAAGAATTCCACGACGTGTTTGCCTGGTCATATGAGGAAATGCCAGGAATTGACCCCACAATTGTTATTCATGAAATCAAAACCTACCCGGATGCTAAATCCGTCCGGCAACGTTTGCGTCAGATTCACCCAAGAAAAGTTGTTGCAATTAAAGCAGAAGTTGAAAAATTACTCAAAGCATGTTTCATTTATCCGATCCCGTTAACGGATTGGGTATCGAATATTGTTCCTGTTAACAAAAAGAAAGGGACAATAAGAATATGTATCGATTATAGGGACATTAATCGAGCCTGTCCAAAGGACAATTACCCAACTCCTTATATCGATCAAATCCTCGATAATTGTGCCGGCAGTGAAATTTTCTCCTTCATGGATGGTTTTTCCAGATACAATCAAATCAATATTCTACCTACTGATCAACCAAAAATGGCCTTCATTTTTCCGTGGGGGACATTTGCTTATTGAAAATTACCTTTTGGGCTTAAGAATGTCAGGGAAACTTTTCAACGGGCCATGTCTTATGCTTTTCATGATATCAAGCACATTGTGCAACCCTATCTCGATGACTTGCCTGCTCATTCATTACATCGAGCTGATCATATTGTCCATTTAAGAGCAATCTTTATGAGGTGTAAGCATTAACGGATTAGGTTGAATCCCCACAAATGTGTTTTCTGTATTGAAACAGGTCGGTTACTGGGGTTTGTTGTTTCGAAAGCTGGCATTCGCGTCGATCCCTCGAAGGTTGAAGCTATTATCAAATTTCCTCCTCCTTCAAGTCTTCGCCAACTCCAAAGTTTTCAAGGGAAAGCAAAATTTTTACGTCGATTCATCCCTAACTACGCCGAGATCACAAAGGGTTTTACAAGGTTGTTGAAAGAGAATACTCCATTCTTTTGGGACGAGATAGATGAGAAATCTTTTGATGCACTAAAACACGCGTTGACCCATGCACCGTTGTTGCATCCTCCCAACTACAACCAGGACTACTTCTTGTATCTCGCTGCCTCCGATTCCACCATCGGAATGGTGTTAGTTCAAGAAGATGAATTCGGTACTAAACATGTGATATATTACCTTAGTTGAACTTTAAATCCAACTGAGCTAAAATACTCACATGTGGAGAAATTGGCATTGGCAGCCGTTCAAGTTGTCAAACGTTTTCGTCATTACATTTTACTACGTAAGACTACAGTCATTTCTGATTGCAACCCTATGATCTATATTTTGACCAAGAAATTGTTGGGGGGAAAGTACTCCAAATGGATTGTGATCCTGCAGGAGTTCGACTTGGAATTTGAAAAGTCTAAGTCAAATAAATCTTTAGTTTTTGCAAAGTTAATTAATGTGTGACTTCCCGCATGCTGACATGGAAACTGTGGTGGAAGAACCCATTGCGGATGAATCCTTGTTTCTAATCATCACTTTAGATCCATGGTACGAGGATATCATCATTTATCTCCAAACCCAATCCTTTCGGCTAGATATTTCACGGTCGGAACATCGACAAATACGATTCCAGTCCCAACAATTCAAAATTATTGGATATACTCTTTATCGTCGTGGGGCGGACTCTGTTTTTCAACGTTGTTTGACTCATGAGGAAGCTGAAAGGGTCCTAAATGACTGTCACTCTGGAGTGCATGGCGTTCATATGTCTGGGTATGCCACAACCCAAAAGATATTGCATGCTAGCTACTTTTGGCTGTCTATGTTTAAAGATTGTATTATCGCGGTCCGAAAATGCCACAACTACCAAATTTTTGATCGAAAGATGTGTGCTCCACCTGCTCCTCTTCACCCTATCATTGCTATTGGTCCTTTTGCCAAATGGGGTATCGATTTTATTACATGTAACCCTCACTCAGCCGGGGGGCATGCATATATCATCCTTGCGGTATATTATTTTACCAAGTGGGCCGAGGCAATGCCTACATTTGAGGCAGACAACAAAATAGCTGCGATTTTCATGTTCAATCATATCATTGCTAGGTTTGGTGTTCCATAAGCGATTATCACTGATCATGGGTGTCATTTTCGAAACATTATGATGACTGAACTACAGGCCATCTTGGCTTGCGTCACGATAGTTCAAATCCTTATTATCCATAAGCTAATGGTCTGGTTGAAGCCATCAACAAAGTTCTAGTCATCATGATCTGAAAAATCATTAGGATTCATCGGTCGAATTGGCATAACATGCTATTTTCAGCGCTTTGGGCGTATCGAACCTCAGTAAAAACGTCAACAGGTTTCACTCCTTTCCAACTAGTTTATGGTCTGGAAGCTATTGGTGGGCTCCAGTATTGCAGCAATAATGCTGCAACTCCTGGGACTCCCTTCTTTATTTTTATCAACCCGGTTGTTTGTAACAAACTTGGAAGCGACGGTGTTGTATGCACAAGTACTAGCTCTTGTCGCAACTGTCACCTGGTCAGCTGGCACAAGTCCGCTAGGGGCTTTAGCCAACTTCTATAAGTTCTCAGAAGAAGCTTTTAAATGATGGATGAAAGCTAACTCAAAGGGAGTTAATCTACATGCGAAAAGAAACTGAAAGCCAAAGAGAAATGCAAACCCTAATTCTACCAGCTAGTTCTACTGATGCAAAAATGAGAATGCAAACTATTGAATGAGATGCCATTGACTTCAAAAAGGGAAAATTCATATGTCTTAGACTACTTTTGTCCTAGAAAGTATCTTTTTGTATTTTTTTGATTAAGTGTCGATTTTCACATGCATATGCTTGAACTGTGCTTCACTGTGCAGGAGTGGATCAAGGAAGAGGGATGCTTGGAAATGGTTGGAGAGGCTCAGAGGGGGTCTAAGGAGTCCTTAACACTCTTCCCCAGAGTCTCACAAGGTTTGGCTATCAGGAAACCTCACTTGTCGGCTTCTATACGAAGTCTGCAGGGGTTCTACAGGAAACTTCAGGATTTCTACAGGAAACTTCAGAACTTCTACAGGATGTTTGGAAGTCGGTTTTTAGGAGGTGGATGAGTGAGGGAAGGTGCATGGATGGATCTAGAGGTAGGATAGGGGTCTAAAAATGGCCTAAGGACTGGTGGGTGGATCGGTGGAGAGGTGTAGAAGGCTGACTTGGCTTGAAGACGGCTAAGGCAATGATGATCAAGGAGGTAAGGTTTCGTAGACAGAAAGGATAGATGGGGAAAAGGGTAGCTTAGCTACGAGACAGAACATGAGGCTTAGAGGATGCTTTGGGAGGATGGATGAAGGAAGAAGATACCCTGCACGGTGGGCCTTGATCAAATCAACAAAGACCTGCAAATGATCAAATCCTAAACTAGTCTATTCTATCCATCAATCAACATAAATGAGCAGCAACTTTATTTGGGAAGAAAACCTTGTACACCATCTATATAAAGAAACATTTCAGATGTCCAAACCCATGACTAATCTCTACAAATAAAACAAGCACACTAAAAGATTGCATAAACAAGCAAACTAGTGTTTTTGTGAGGCAACACTGTTTCCTCAATTTCAGCCCCAAATCCAATAAGGACGAGGTGAAACCAGGAGTGTGGTTGTCTCTTTTCCTTGGAGATCTTGTTGTTATTATCCTACCAAAACATCTAAACCAAAGTCATTCATAAACAGTGATCTATTCCAGCAACATAATGAAATCTACTTAACAGCACTGTGTTCAAATGCATAAAGGGAAAAAATAGTGATACGTAAAGGAAAAGAAATAATACAGAAAGGAGGTCCTAGGCTCTCAGGTTGGGCCCAACCCTAAGAGCTTTGGCTCCTATGAAAAACTCAGATTTGATAGGAAACCAAACTGCTTCTCATTATCCAAAAAGAATCATAACAATCATGCCAAAAATGGCTACAAAGGAACAAAATAAAGCTGCAGCACTGAGGTGTAAAGTACACAATAGTTTCAAAAGTATTTTTACGAAGGTTGTGGCCTCAACATTTATAGATCACGAGGGACCTAGCTGGCCTCCTCAATCTGTGGAACTCGGCTGTCAAATAGTGAGTCAAACAATCCCTTTCTAAATGCTGATTGGTTGCCTTCTAGATTCGGTTTGGTGGTCTTTGGAGCTCGGAGTTGGAGGTGAAGATCCCGAGGAAGGGTCATTGAATGTCGTAGGCACCCCTCCTTCAAGTCCTCACTTCAGGCTTGGCTTCCTTATAGCTCATGATTGCTTTGATTTTGCTCCAATATATGTCAAAAACCTGAAATAGACACGTGTTAACCACCTAGGAAAAGTAACTTCCCTTATTCGTACCAAAGACACAAACATACTAAAAATAATGCATAAACTATAGAAAATGATGGATTTGAACAAGGACTGAACAATGAAAATTAGGCCAAATGAGCCCAAATTGTTACCAATTATGGGGCTCATCATCACCCCCTGCTAAAAGGGCTGCTCATCCCTGAGCAACTAGTCCAGCTCCTCGTCTTTCATTGCTTTCATGGCCACTCTCACATCCCAGGCTTCTGAAGTAGTGTCCTCCACACTGTCATGAAATCCGGCCTTCCTCTCCACTTCTTCCCACTGCTTATGCTCCTCCTCTTGTGAGCCTCCCTCGAATAATCCCAAAAGCAAGGGTGGACTTAGCTTGAGGCCTATCCAACTGGCTTGGAGGTTCTGCATAGACTTCTTGTAGAGAGGTACCCGTGCCAAAGCCTCCCTCATCTGAGTTGGAGTGTGATATTCTCGAATTTTGAGGCTGTGGGACAATGTGTTCCACCTACGGGAACACAATTGTCCCCAAGTAACCTCTCCATATCCTTGAAGTGTGCTATGGTCTAGGCTTGACGATCCATGTAATCTAATAATCCCTAAGAATTGGTTTCTAGGTGCTGGTGAGCGGATATTAGTGCTGTGGGGTCCCCTGGCTTTGCTCTAATCAGCAGTGGTTCATGTAACTCCCGGTCCATGAAATTCCTGACCTCAGCTGCTCTCTTCTCTTCGTGGTTTAACCATGAGGTCATTGCCATCAGCTGCATGTCCCCTACTGTTGTGTTTAGGTCCCACGAAGTGATGTTTGGAAGGGCCAAGTTATGGAGGTAAAACTCTGAGAGCTTGGCCTTATCTTCCGAGGAACTGGTGTTACATAAATCTGTGAACTGTTGGGGGTTTTGGATGTGAGAGATACCCCTCTGTGCCAATGTATTGATTCGGAACTGCAGCCACTGGTCCCTTAGGTACAGGCCATAAGATTTGGCCGGCTGCCTACATTGCAGTGCTTCCATTGCCCAACTGGCCATGCAGGCCAGTTGTGCCTCCTTTTCTTGCACATGTTGCCTTAGTGATTGTATCTCAATATCTGTGCAGTCCCCTTTCCTGTAGCTTCTGGTTGAACTCCTCAAGATCAGCTTGTATCTCTTCTTTCCCTTGAGGCTCTGCTGAGGGATCCTTGGCTGTCATGCCTTTTTCTTTCCCTTGTTTGTGCAGCTGGAGCTGTTGTCTGAGCAACTCATTTTCTTCTCTCAACTTGGCTTGCTGGGAACTTTCCACATGCCTTACTCTTGCCAGCTCCCTTTGTGCTTCCTTGAGCCTTTCCTCTAGAGGCCCAATATCTGCTACTCCCTTAGATTTAGCTATCCTCATCCACGTGTGGGTTCGTACCCGTTCTTCTTCTAGTGCTAAAAAAAGTGGCACTGTAAACTTTTGGGGAATAATTTTGCCTGCTTCCAAAAAGTTATAATAAGAGCCCAAGTTGGGCTGTGGGCTTGGTTCCATGCTAACATTAGGTTTCTCCTCCTTTGGTGGTGACCTGGCTACTCCCTCCTCCTCTTGTGGTGACTCAACTTCCTTCTCCTCCATCTGCTCAGTTTCCTTCAGCCTAGCCAGAGTTTCCTGTAGAATAGCCTCAGCATCCTGTAGAGAGGCTTGTGAGCTCATTTTCTCCACTATATCCTTCCATGAAGATGTTTTTGGGCTCCCCCTCTCATAAGTAATGGAGGCTTTGGAGGGGGATTTATCCCTTGGCGTGGTAGGGGTATCCACAATAGTGATTGGTTCTTTGGATGGAGGCTGGGGTCTGCCAGTATTAATTCTCACACTCCTTCTTGCTTTGAAATACATAGGAGTCTCCCTTTTTCGTTTTTTTTTTGGCTTGGGAGGAGTACTTAGGGCGGCCAGCACAGCTGCTGCCTCCCTAGCTAGGATTTCAGCTGATTTCTCCTTCTGTTGTCCTCCTTTCGGACTTCTTGTAGAAAGTCCTGTAGCGGTTGCTTTCTGGCTTCCTGTAGAAGCCGTTTTCAATTTTCATCTAGAAAGACCTTGCTGTTTTCCTGAAGGAATTCTCTTCTGCTTCCCTATAGGACCACTCTGCTGCTTCCCTATAGGAGCACTTTGTTGCTTCCCTGTAGGAGCACTTTGTTGCTTTCCTGTAGGAGTACCCTGTTGTTTTCCTGTAGGAGTACCCTGTTGCTTTCCTGTAGGAGTACCCTACTGCTTGTCTGTAGGAATCGAGGGCACAGTTTTAGCCTGCTTGGTCGAGGGAAATTTTTCTTTCATCTTGGCTGAGGTAGCCTTAGGGGTGCCCTTACTGTCCTGGACTTTCTCAGTGAGTTCTGCCCTGCTCTGTAGTCGCTTTTCTCTGGGTATTGGGGCAATCCCATCATCCCCTGTTTTGGCAGCTTGCTTTGCTGCTGGTGTTCCTTTTTGCTCCTTCTTGGGTGCTTTGCCATGGGTGTCCTATCTTTTGGTCTTCTTCTCGGTCTGAGTAGGCTCCTTCTCTTCACTGCTGCAGGAAGTGAGCTCCTCAGATAAGACTCGGATGTCATCATCCTTTGACATATTCCAGAAAATCTCCCATGAGAGAGGGACAGTGAAAGTGTGGAGTGCATCTTCCACGAGGAGCTTTATAAGCCCATGATGTGCTAGCTGGTCCGGTGTCCCTTCTCTGAGTTTGGTGGCACATTCAGTCATGGACTGCAAAAGGAAGTATGGAATGCTCAATTTCTGCTCCGAGGGGAGGTCCATGTGGTGTCTGAGTTCTGTGAGCAGCCGAAAATGATAACCATATATGATACTAAACCACCCCTCGCATGTGATATACTTCATAATTTGGAGGCTGACTTCACTCCAGAATGGCTGTAGGCTAGTCCTCTGCAGTTTGTTTTTATCCTCTGAGAATTGTTCTTCAGGCAAGAAGAATTCTTCCTTCGCCTTCTTACCCAGCTTCCTTTCCTCCTTATCCCACGGGATTCCCATTGGAAGACCAGTCACCCTGCTGATGAGCTATGGTGTGAGTCTGAGGGTCAGTCCCCTGAAATTGACGACGGCCAATGTTTTTGACTTCGGCTCCAGGGACCAAAGGAATTCTTCTGTAATTTCATCATCGTGCCCCTGGAGCTTGTCAAAAAATGACATCCATTGTGCACGGGAGAAGAGTTCTACCACCTCCGGGGTTTCCCGTAACTTCTTTGAGTCTGACGGTTCCTTTCGAATGAACCCACCCGACATGGTGAAATTCTGTGTTTGCATTCTCAGACAGAGAATTTTGGGCGGATTCTTTCCTTAGAGCGGAAAAAAACTTTTTGGTCGATTACCCTGCTGAATTTGCCTGCTCAGATGTACAGAAGGATGATTTCGAGAATTTCACTCGAATCGCAGAGCTACGTCTCCGTTATACACTCAGTGGCATAAAATTTACGATTTTGACAGTATTTCGGCAGGGTATCACCCTCTACAGGAAGGAGTTTTCATTCATGCGTGAAGAAAGTTGCTCATGCAGATGACTACGACGATTTTAGCAGCGACGCATATATAAAACTAGACAGAATTGCACTTGAATTTTTCTACCCCTTTTCTACATTGATTGCACCACTTTTGAAAAAAAAATTGATTGCATGGGGAGGTTAAATTATGCCTACCTCTGAAATTCGCCACCCTCAACATGAACAGTCTGCACTGCTTCGGATGCTGCATTTCCTGTAGTGCAGTTTCCTGTAGAAGTTTTCTCTCGGCTTCCGGAGGAGTTTACGGCAGCACAGGACCAGTCTGAGCGGCAACAGGACGCTTGAACAGGTAGAAAAAATCGGGTTAACCACTTGCAGAGGAAGAGGACGCACATTCGGCTGGGAAACGGTTGTTTCATAAATGACTTCAATGCATTCATAAGTGTCAACCGGCCGATTTCGAATTGCTGCGGAATTCATGGTGCGGGGTTGAGCTGTCCCTGATGGTCCGTTGGCCGACGTCACCGCAATCATATCCCAGCATGCCCCTGACCGCCGAATTCTCTCTGCTGGAGTTACCGCCGCCAATCTTGTCATACCTCCGCTTCTTCCCGACTAGACATTTCCCACGTGCCAATCATCCACCCTTTCGGCATAATCGATCCAGTTTGGATCCTACGAGGCCGCTTGACGGACTGTGGTGGCCAGTTGAGTGGCAACTAGCCTTGTTCAATCCGCTCATTTTCAAAGTTGTGCACATTGAGAGTATAGTTTATGCAATGGGACGAAATAAGGTTAGTTACTTACATGTACGGTCGTGGACGTGGATTTTTCCAGGTTTCAAGACGAAGGATGACAGATCTGTGTGCTGCTGCTTCGTGGTCAGGTGCTAGAGCTTCCCTGCATTGGCTACTGCTGGCTGGGAGTCTTGGAGACCTGCTCCTCTGGTGGCGAACATGGCATGCACCGATCCTCTGAGCTACTGGTGTCTTCGTGGCAGGTACTCCAGCTGGATCAGCTGCTACAGGATTCCTGTAGGACATCTTGTAGCTGTTTCTCCTCCTGGGGTGCATGCTGACATAATTCGAGTCTTATTGCACAAGTGAAAGGTCTTGAGGTCGCCTAACAGGTGAGCGCTCGAGCCTCAGGAGACCTTATTTCTGAGATTGAAAAGAAACACAATTTTCCTTATTTGAAAAACAGAGTTCTCGTTGCATGTGCAGGTATGCTTGCTCAGATTGGAGTGGTGGTAGTGAAAAGAGGTGGAGCGAGTGGGGGATGACAGAAAAGGGTGGTTGCATGCCCCCTCAGTTGACTTAAAACTCCAAGTCTTTCCTCGTAGTTGATTCTGGCCCACTCAAACGTTCTACAGGAAGTTTCCTGTAGAAATACAGAACTTCCTGTAGAAAGTCCTGTAGCTTCCTATAGAAGGACAAACCATGATCCGATTGTGCCCAAACTTTGGAAAAATGAGTGTTCATGGTGGATGTGCATGAGAGGCTATCTGGTAGCTTGATAGGAACCCTTGTCTTTGAGTTGACAGTCCTCCTTTTGTGCGCTGTATACCTGCAAAACTTTCAAAGGTCAGCTGCTTTTTTTCTTGTTTCTCTTTTCCTTTTTTTTTTTCTTTTTTTTTTTTGAGAGATAGCAGGGGCGCCTCAATGAGGTTTTCACCCCTACCGCCTGCCTTGGGCACCTTGAAAAGGTTTTCACCCAAGGATCTTTTATTCCCATTCTCTTTTTTTTTTAGAGAGACAGCAGGAGCGCCTCAATGAGGTTTTCACTCTTACTACCTGCCTTGGGCGCCTCAGAAAGGTTTTCACCCAAGGATATTTTTTCCTTTTTTTTCTTTTTTTTCTTTTTTCGAACCCATTGACCGCCTCATGGAGTTTTTCAGTCAATGAGCCAATCTAAGGTGCCTCCGAGGAGGTTTTCACCTTAGATTTTTCCTCTTATTTCCATTTTTTTTCATTTTTTTCATTTTTTTTCTTTTTTCTCATTTTTTTCTTTTTTTTTCTACCCTACCCTACTTGAAAAACAAAATCTTTCTCAAGTATATGAATACTTCCAATGGAGCCATGTGCACATCGAGATTAGAGACAAAATGATGTGGAGGCTCGAAATGCATGCTTTGACAGCTATTCAGATTTCAAAGAATAATTGATTTGACTTTGAAGGGATCAAACATAGTTGAGGAAGAGAGTACTGCTGCAACTTAGTGAATGTCTGAAACCATATCTCAATATAGCTCTGATATTCTTGGTCCTTTTGCTGATCTGGATCATTCTTCATATCTTCTTCTATCATGACTTTCTCATCTTCCTCTTTCTGCTGATCTTTCTCTTGAATACGTGGAGGATTTGATGGTAACCATGAGCAAGCTCTCTCGATATCTGATTCTGATGTCTTCTCTTCATCAAGTGCAGCCCATGGTTCTTTGATCTCCTCTTTTGAATCTTCTTTTGCTGGATGTGGTCCTTCAATGCATTCAAGATAATCTCCTTTTTGCAATGCTTTTCCTGAGCTATGGTGAAGATCATTGAGCTCAAGAGGAGTCATTTGGACATGTTGTGCCTCAGTTTTGAAATTGGGTTGAGCTACTCCATTGTATGGTTTTGGGAATGGTGGTACGGGTAGTTGAGTGGAGGATATTTGAGATGGATGTGGATGGGGTTTTGGTTGGGCAGGCATTTGGGGTTGCCTTGGTGGAGCAGGAGGCAATGGTTGTGGATGAGCAGGTGGTGGAGGAAAATGAGCGAGAGGAGTGTTGTACTGGGGCCTCCACCCCTGATGAGGTATATTCCAATAAGGAGGAGGTTTGAACCAGGAAGGATGAGCAGGGGGACCCCAAGAAGGCATGAAAGTGGCTTGATAGGGGTTGTAATAGGTCTCGGATGTCCCTTGCAATTCCTGCTGGTAAGGTATGGGTCCATGTGACCTCCTTTGGTTCATGAAATAGAGTGGTTCAGTGACTTCTTTGGCCCTTTGATATGCATCTTTGATTCTAGGCAAGGAAGGGCACTGATCTGTAGGATGGTATCCTTCACAGATAAAACACACTTCTAGGGAGTGCATTGGACATTCGTTCCTAGGATGCTTTCTAGTGCACCTAGGACAAAAGATGACCAAAGCCCTCTTGGCTTCCTCTTGCTTCCTTTGGATCTGTAAGGTATCCAGTTGCATGGCAAGAAATTGCCTAATATCATTCTTGAAATCTTCCTTATGATTTGCAAATTCATTTTGGGACAAGGTATTGCTCCCAACATTTATGCTTGTAGCCATTTGCTCCAGAGGAATGTTTTCTTCTTCTTCTTCCCTTGACGTTCTTCAAATATGTCTTGTTGTCCACTTAAGGGTTCTTTAATCACGGCCATCGAAGAAGAGAGAAGGTTGGTTGTGTGAAGTAGTGGGGGTGTTGTGCAATCATTTTTCTAAATTATCTCTACTCCTACAAAGCATGAAAGGAAATCTTTTTGACTGATTTTTGTATTTTTCTTCTTGTACCTGCAAAACTAAAATAGATTGAACTACAACTAACTATCTTGCTTAAATGAAAATGCGGAATTGAAATGAAAGCAGAAAAGAACTAATATATTTTGCTCAAATGAAATTGCAGGAATGAAATGCTAAGTTACGCTTGCAAAATGGAAATTGCAAAAACGAAATGCTAATCTACGCTTGCATAATTGAAATTGCATAATTGAAATGCTAATCTATGAAAGCAAGAAATGTCTACTCTACTTTTGCGGAAATGAAATTGCAAAATGGAAATGAA
>APFE031692949.1:0-14431 GCA_000404065.3 Pinus taeda
GAAACGTCTATTAGACAGAGTGGCGAGTCTCAGGATGTTAATTTTTTTTGCCTCTTTCTCTGCATGTTTATAATCATGCAGAGTATAGACGCCACACCTTAGAGGAAAAGGAGGCCAAACTTGCTTCTTTGAATTTCTGAGAGTTTTTGTAGCTGATGCGGTTGTAAGTTGATATGCTATCTCACGAGCTAATAGTTTGTCTGGTATGTACAAGGGGAGGATATGAGGCCTGGCCTGACTGCCAAAAACTCTTAGCTAAGTGAATTTTTCTTCTCCAAACTAGGTTCCTAAGGCTGTCAAGTCAATCTCTGCCTGAGAGGAGATCTTAGGGGCAGGTCTATCAAAAATTGCATAGTAAATAGGTAGCATGAATCCATTGCAGACTTGATATAAATGATGTTTATAATGAGCTTTCCATAATTTCTGGTGGTAGATATGAATAGGCATAGGGTCCTGTGGAGTCTATCTCCACCCTAACACAGGAAACTCAAAATTAAAACAGAGGGTATCCAAAATATAGGCACTAAAGTAAAATGGAGGGATGAACCTATCAATAACATGAGATTTGTTTCTGAATTCAAGAATAGTTGTAGCCAACTTATCTGATAATATAGTCCCCCAATCCATGATTTCACTATTACATGCTGCTTCCATCAAAGGTACCATCTCTATGGAAAATTTTGAAGAATCATGTAATCCCCACATTCGACACATCATGACTCCAGCATAACAATAAGGAGAGTATAAGGAGTCGATGGAGTACTTACCCGAAGACTCATGTTTGTGTTTCGTCAGGTTCTGTCTCCATTCTCGTATAGGCTCTGACTCAGTTTCATTCTCATCTCGAAACTTCTCCAGAAATGCTTTATTGTACTTCTTCTCTGGTTTAGGCAAATGGTACATTTGTCTGAAATCATCGAGCTGAAATGAACCGAATACTCTCCCATCAATAGTGCAGAATGTTCTGTCTGTAATTGGAATTTCTTCAATTGCCCATCTCACCACATCCGTATACGGAAGAATTTTCTCTCGAGCTGCTATCCTGTGTAAGTAGGAATCAGCCAAATATTTTAAAGTAGCATCCGATTTCCGGCTTGAACCTGTTGTAGCTCGTACCAATGTTTGCTGAGGTTCCTCGGCTTCAACCAGGTTATAAATATTCTGCCAAGTAGTACTGCCAAGGCCGAGACATGTGGTATCTGAGATTAATCCCTTCTTGCTTGGTCCCGGATCGGTGGCATGTTGTCCTGTTACCATAGAAGCTGAAGTCGTTCCAGACTTCTTAGATTTCTTCCCCATTTGGTCTGAAATCGTTATTGCGGAAAAACTCTGCACAAGAGAAAAATGAACGTAATGCGGAGAATAGATGGCGAAAACCAAGTATGGAGGAATTGTGTCAATCAATGAATAATGGAAGATTTATCATAAGGCTCCCGCGGATACAATCTCTGAAGGGATTTAGGCATAATTGCTCATTAATTAGCCATTTAAACCTGTCAATCATTTAAATGCTCATTATATCCTTTACTTGCCGAATAATCGTTTAAGCGTGGATTTGATTTTTTGGCGGTTGGACGCAAGCGAATCACTATCGGGAAGAGAAAAAGCTTTCAATGATAATTAATATAATATAGCGAAATCATATCAATCCTTTTCGGAAGTTGCATTTGGGTTTATCGCAATCAGCGATTGGAGGAAGCCTTGAGAAATCTTATTTAAGTTTTTTTGGAATCCCCGATCGCCAATAGCGATATCGCTTGACTCGCATCGGGAGTTTTAAGGAGGAGAGTTCGTTATATTTATATCGCATTCCCCGATTGCCGATTGCGATATTGCATCGGAGCAAGGGGAGGGGCCTTTTATTATTTTTTTTCCTGATAACCGATGGTTACTCTCTCTTGTCGCATCGGGGAGAATCAATGGTTCATGGTCATGCATCCTTTGTTGTTGCGATATGCGATCTTGCGATCGCTTTATCGCAACAATAAAGAATTATTCGTTTATTTTTTAAGACCGATTATTTATCAA
Organism: Pinus taeda; assembly: GCA_000404065.3. Taxonomy (NCBI): domain Eukaryota; kingdom Viridiplantae; phylum Streptophyta; class Pinopsida; order Pinales; family Pinaceae; genus Pinus; species Pinus taeda. The sequence continues at coordinate 2,029 of APFE031692949.1, forward strand.
CTCAAAAAGGTTTTTTAAAATGTTTTGTTTGTTTCCGAACCTTTAGAAGAGTGATAGGTTAATACCAATTTAATCTAAAAGGGACCCATTTCATATTATAATTTTCTAAAGTAAAATTTTATGAAATGGGGGGTTGTTGTATAGCACAACAATTGGCGATTCGCTGGAAGAAACAGTTATCTCTGAAAAAGATATTGGAATATTTGAACTTTCTTTACATATATATCTTATCAAAAAGGAAATTTCTAATATAAATAAGTATACACACATTCTGAATATAATAAAAGCATGTTTTTTTCTAATTCCTTCTCTCGTTAAAATTAAATACATTCTAAGTTTTAAATTGGCCTTTATTGGTTGATACTGATAAAAAAAAACACCTTTCCAACTTAGCCTTTTTAATTGACTCCTTTGTCATAGGTAGAGCCTCTACTGCCAGCAAACGTTCATAGCAACAGGGATACCTTTTAACCATTTGATTGTCCATGATCCCTCCCATCTCAGAGTATGATTAAAAGAATGAATTCAAAATATGTTTTCATATTTTGTATTTATTTTCTTTTCCATTTTTTGTAAGATAAAAAGCCATTGTCCTAGTTTGGTTGCCAGCTGTTTTGACAATGCCATTCACTGGTTGTAATCTAATCGAACAAGCTGGCTCGTGATGAGACCCCTTGTCTTATGCTTATAAGCCATTACCCTGTTTTGGTATGCAGTGTTGGTAATGTCAGTTAAACTATTTCCCAATGATCATGGTAAGCATGCTTGTAATAAGACCCCTTATCTTTTATATCAAATATTTTAGAATTACACTCTGAGTAATCATAAACTTTGATGAATGGGATGGATAATTTTCTCCTTAAGAGAGCGTGGATGACAGGGTAAGAGTTGAAGATGCTAAGATTGGATTAGTTTCTGTTTTGATATTGATAACATTTTTGTGGCCATTTGAAAACATTAAAACGATTTACAGTACTTCTAAATCTCGAGAAGATTTCACAAAAATGAAATGGGGTTTCAGAATCTGAATATACCTAATTTCCTAGAAATTTTCCTTTTGTTCAAGGTTTCTATTTTAAAAGTAAATATCAAAACTACTTCTTTAGAGCAAACTTTTCAGTATAGAAAAGGCCAAGGGGAGATATCTTACAAATTTATTTCCTAATAATCCTAAAAACTACTAATTCTACTGAAATTTGAATGTTTACAAAATGAGAAGGGGCTACCTCCTCAATTGAAGAATTTTTTCAAGATAAGGCCATTAACAGGAAGAGAATCCCTCTTACCTGATAGATCTTGTAATATGAACATAGAATGGCCTATCATCTCGTTGATTTGAAATGGTCCAAGCCACATTTTCTGGAACTTAGTGTGTTTTCCTTTATCCTCATGGGCTTTGTCCCATTTCAGAACTAGATCACCAACTTGTAATTGTTTTGAACTAGATGAAGTTGAATCAAAATATGACTTGATAATTTGTTGATGTTTTGCATGAGTAATTTTGGCCTTTTCTCTTTCTTCTTCTAATTTTAAGGTTTGATCATGTCTCGGTTGAATAGAAGATGGGGGGCTTTCTTCAATAAACTGTACTAGGGCTAGAGAAAGAAGCAATAGATTGGTTGGTAGAACTGCTTCTTTCCCATATACAAGATTAAATGGAGAAGTACCTATGGAAGCCTTCTGTGTTATTCTATCAGCCCATAGTGCAAATATCAAAGATTTATGCCAGTTTTTATGATTCTGCTCAATAGTTTGCTTAATAATTTTGACTATATTTTTATTGGTATATTTTGCTAAACCATTACCCTGGGGATAGTAATTTGCAGAATATTTCAATTTAAATCCTCTTTTAATAGCGAACTCTAACATAGAATTTCCAGAGAAATAAGATGCATTATCGAAAACAAGAGCATTTGGGACACCAAACCTGGTAATGATGAATTGATCTATAAACTCTATAATTACTTCAGAGTTTGTTGTCTTTAAAGGAATTGCTTCAACCCACTTAGTAAAGTAATCAGTAGCAGTAAGGATATACTTATGTTGTTTGGATGATTTTGGAGTTATTTCCCCAATGATATCCAATCCCCATTGCTCGAAAGGTTGATCAATGTTGACTGGTTGTAAAGGGAAAGCTGGCTTTCTTTGTCTTCCACTAGAGATTTGACAACTTCAGCATTTCCTTGTGTATTCGTGAGTATCTCTGAATAGGGTGGGCCAATAATATATAGCATGAATGATTTTGTGGGCTGTTGTATAAGCTCCAAAATTTCCTCCTACTGGTTCGTCATGTAGCTCCTGCAAAACCTTTTGTGCTTCAGGTTTTTCTAGGCATCTTAATAAAATTGAATCATAATTTCACCTAAAAAGTACATCATCTACAATTATGAAGTTTTTTGCTTTTAATCTAATGGCACGTTTGTTTTTATAAGAAATATTAGGAGGTGCATATCCATTTTTTAAATAGAAGATCAAGTCTGCATATTGTGAATCAGGATCAGTGATACTTATCTGATTGATTTCTTCAGTATGTTCTGTATCCTCTAATTCTTGAATGTTGGATGCTCCTGCTAATAACCTGCAAAAACTTTGGCCTCTGACAATCTTTGCTGGCTTGATTTCCAAGTCATATTCTTGTAATGTTGTGATGCAATTCACCCTTTTTTCTCCTAATTCCCTTTGGACTAGTAATTGTCTTACTGCTGAAAAAGGAACTATAACTTTTGTATGGGCTTTTAAAAGGAAGGGTCTGTAATGTTTGATAGCTTTATACACAGCAAATGCTTATTTTTCAACTTCTGAATAATTAAGTTCAGCACCTTGAAGATTTGAACTATAAAATGAAATTGGTGCTTCCATGTTATGATCATTAATCTGAGTGAGTATTGTTGCATAAGATGAAGTGGACGCGAGAGTATATAGTATGAAATGATTTGAAAAATTAGGAGTGTTTAAAGCAAGGGCATTGATTATTGATTGTTTGATAGAGTCAAATGCTTTATTTTCTGCAGATCCCCACCTAAATACCGAATATTTCTTAATCATGGTTTGCAATGGTAAAATAATCTGAGAAAAATCGGGAACAAATCTCTTAACAAAGTTAATTTGACCTAAAAATGACTGCATGGATTTTTTGTTATGAGGGAATGGAATTTCAGAAATCTCTTTAATTCTATCTAAATCAATATAAATACCATCTTTGGAAACAATGAAGCCGAAGAGCTTTCCTTGGTTAAGAGAAAAGAAGGATTTTTTGGGATTAAGTGAAATACCATACCTTCTGCAGCATTCAAAGATTTGATTTAAATCATGTAAATGATTAGATCTTTTCTTGGAGAATACAGTAATATCATCTAAATAGACAACTACTATTTTATTGATCAATCCTTTGAAGGCTATATCCATTGCTCTTTGAAATGTAGCTCCTGCGTTGATAAGTCCAAAAGGAATTTTTTGGTAACCATAAGTTCCCCATTTTGTTCTGAAGGTGTTTTTGAGTCTGTCATCAGGATGGACCAAAATTTGGTTATATCCTGAAAAACCATCTAAAAAGGACATTAACTCAGAACATGCTACTGAATGGAGTATCTGTTCCATGGTAGGTAATGTGAAATTATCTTTTTGTCTTACTTTATTAAGATTTCTAAAATCTATGCAAATCCTGATGTCACCATTTTTCTTTCTAGCAGGCACCATATTGGAAAGCCAGTTTGAATGCCTGACATGATCTTAGCTTTCAAGAGTTTATTGAGTTCGGATTTTATTTGACTCTCTAAGTTAGGATGAACTTTCCTCAACTTCTGTTGGACTGGTTTTTGTTCAGAAAGCATTGGAATGGTATGTTGAATGATTGATGTATTGTATGTTTTTAAATCATCATATTTCCAAGTGAAGACATGTCTAATTTTTCTTAATAACCTAATGAATGTTGTTCTTTCTTCCACATAAATTCCTAATCCCAAATTGATGTTTTGAGGGTTTTGCTCAGTACCTAGGTTTATTAACTCAAATCTTAAAGTGGAACTTTGGAGCTTTGAATTAGTTACCTGTTTAAACATGTCTTTAATATCATAGAGATCCTCCAGTTTAACCACTAGTTTAGATATTGAGTTTTCTTTCTGCTTTTCCTTCATTTGAAGGTCATGATCAATTTCATCAATGATTTGATCATCGTAGGACTTGTCGGAAGTCAAGAAATTTAAAATTTCTTCATCGTAATTGAACACTCGCCAATTGGTGATATTGTCAGGAATTGATGGTCTAAAAATTAACTCTACTGAAAATCTGTCTAGGCTATAATCTTCGGAAGGTAGGAGTTTAGAAGCAACATTGGCTAGCAAGTCAGCTACTACATTCTGGGATCTAGGGATAGGAGAAATATTGAATGCTAAAAATTGAGATATAAGTTCCTGGACCAAAGACTGGTAGTGCTTGAGGTGACTAGAAAGACAATGAATTGTATTTCTAACTTGTTTTATGACAATCTCTGAATCACCAAACAATTTCAAATATTGAACTTTAAGACCAATAGCTTTATATATTCCTTGAACTAAGGCCTCATACTTAGCTGTATTATTTGTGCATTCGAATTTCAACCTACAAGACAACATAGTTTTTTCTCCCTCAGGGCTAACTAAAATACACCGTGCTCCTGAACCTTCACTGGATTTAGACCCATCAAAGTATAATGAACAAAATAAAGAATTATCAAAAATTTTATTTACAGTGTTCTCAGCCATATTAACACATCTTGATTTATCGGTTTGTGAAAAAATTTCGATTTGGGATGTGAAATTATTTACTGAGAAAGGAGATGGTTGGGCAATATAATTGCCAAAGAATGATTCGAAAGAGTAATTCCCTAAAATATTATTATTAAATGCTATTGGTTGATTCTCCTATTCAAATTCAGTGACAGTATGGGTCATATGTTTCTCCCGATCGATTTTGATTTGATTTGGCTTTCCCTTATAGGGTAGCCACATATGGGACACAATCGGTAGAAATATAACCATGAGTTCTCAGACCAATCCCTACTCAAGATTAAACCATAAAATTCAGGTATATCGGCAATTAAGATATCAATTCTCTGAACTACTCATGGATTAGCTAATAACCTGATAGTTACAGAGTTGATTTCCCCTAAAACCTAGACCTTGGTTCTATCCAACTACACAATGTGAATTGCAGACTTTTGGGGTTCAATGTTCAGTTTGGAACAAACTGAAGCTAGCATTATATTAGAGGATGCCCCTAAGTCAATCAAATAATTGTGTAGGTTTCGATTATAGATCTCATAGGTTAAGAGGAAAGGGGGAGTATGGGAATTTGATCTGTCTCCGATTAAAATCGTATCAGTAGCTTCAATTCTACCAAAAGGTGGTTGACCTGAACCATTTCCAGCTTTAGCACTATGAAGAGGCAAAGAAGGCACTACATTTAGTTCCTTAAGAAGCAATTTCTACTGATGTTTTAGTTTTCTGAGTTCAAACATGGTAATGTTTGCCTTTGTCTTCTTCATAGCATCAATAATATTGTAATCCATTGAATCCAATACTACCAATGTTTTAGACGTTGAAGGTATATTTGAGGATGATGGTTGATTTTGAGGTAATGTTGCAGCCGACTTCTTTGTGGGTACCTTTTCCTTTGTAGTAGTATTACTTGCACTTCTTTTCTTTGAACTTGCCTGGACAGGTTTAGTGGTACCTTTACTCCTGGTAGTCACAAGGAAAGCTTCTTATTCATTTTCTGTGTTAGTGTTAGGTAATATGAAGTCCCACATTCCATGGCATTCGACAACCTCCTCTTCTTCGGGTTCATCGGATGGTGAAATTGTTTCATCTTCTTCTTCCTCTTCAGGATCTGAGTTTGCATTAGATATAACATTTGGTGGTTTTGACTCAGGTTTCTTAAAATTCCTAAATGGTTTCTTTTTTGAAGTTTCTACTACTTGTTTTTTGATTTCAACCATTTCATTTGACATTGTTTTGAGGACCTTTTGTAGACCCTCCATTTCATTTGGATCTTTAGGGGTTTTCTTCTTTGAATCATCTTTAAAAGAAACTTTTTTGGATTTCCTATCTTCGAGAGCAGCTTTCTTTTCTAAAGAAATAATGTGTTTCTCTACAACAAGCGCTTCTTTCATGTTTTTGGCTAAAGTTGGTTTTGCAGCCCTATCTACAAAAATGGCTATATTTGAAGGTAGGGCTGTTATATACCACTCACTTCTGATTTGCTCACTTGGCTTGGAATCGGTAGGGATTTTATTCAAGAGTTTATTGAATCGGGAGTTAAACTCCTTGAAAGGTTCTCTAGATTCAATCCTTAGATTTGAAAGATCATTAATTAGTGTCGCTAAAGATCCATCATCGCCATACTTAGTGAGAAACTACTCCTGAAAGATGTTCCAACTGGTAATGGATCCATAGGGTAAGGAAAAATATTAAGACCAGGCTGATCCTTGTAAAGTGTAGGGGAAAATCCTAACGACAACATCTTCTTCTGTCACTCCTTTTAGATTAACTGATACCTTGAAATTGTTAATATTTTCTTCGGCTAATGTTCCAGCACTTGAATTAAATTTTGGTAACCATTTTTCAAGATAATTAGGTAATGGATGTAATGGTGTAGGCATAGTGACAGCACCAGACTATTCCATGGATTCTAGGCCATCTTAGAAGTAACAACAATTGTTGATGAAGTTCTAGGTGTTTGGGGAGGAGTTGGTATTGAAGATTGAATAGATTGTGATGTTGAAGTTGGTGATCCCTGCTGAACAACAATATGTAATGGGGGAGTGGATGTTTGACTTCGCACTGGAGAGGATGAGATGGAGGATGATGAAGAAAAGGTCTCACTATTAGATCCTTCAGTGTTCTTTTTAGCCTTTTTCGTTTTTGCTAAAGGCAACTCAGTAGGTTCAATGCCGAGTTTTCCGCTTTGAAGTCTGGTGAGAGGGTGAGGTAGATTGAATTGCGAAGTCTCACTGCGTTGAGATACTTCAGATTTCTAAGGTGATATGGAAAAGCCTTGAAGTTTCTAGATGAGAGAATAAACTTCAGGAGACTCAAGACTTAATCGTTCTGAAGTATGATGGGATTGAGCAGTGGTAGTTGATTCCTCTTCTTCTCGTTTGGATACTGGTATTTCAGAATGCAAATGGGAGGTCCGAGGTGAGGTGGAGGGAGATTTACTTTGAGAATGGTCTATAGATTTTGATTTACTCGCCATTCATAGTTGATGCCCTCCTTCTAGCGCCAAAAATGTTGATGCCTCGAAAATCGTTGCAACAACATCAGGGAAAGCCACCCGGTCCGGACCTTAATGCAACTCCTTTTCCGTTTGGTATGGTGGCTCCGACTGGAGATAATGGGACCAGTTTCCCAATGATGAATAAAAAGGGGATGGATGAGTGACTGGTTTTCTAATAAGTGGTAATGGATGAGTGACTTAATCTAAAAAGCAAAAATACAAAAACTATTCTATCCCGGGAAAGTTCTATTCTTAAGTGCAACATTTGATAATCTCTGTTCATAAATAAGCATATAGATGACTCTATTTGATAAACATGGACATTCATTCATATAATAATTGTTTTGTTCAAATAGTTGAACAAAGTAATTAATAAAAAATTATTACACTTGTCTTTTATATATTACTGATACATCTATGACTAAAAGAAAAACATTATTTAAACATCTAATAGTGGAAAATATAAAGAATGTTGTTGAAACACATGCATATATTCAATAATAACAAGAGTAATCAAATAACAATTCACATAAAAATAATGAATTCAAAACATAGATAGTAGTACCATATGTGCTGCAAATCATTCCCAATATCAATCGCAATTCAAATTCCTTCTTTCAACTCAGAGATACTTTCATATAAAGGTAGTAGTGCACATCCACATAAAAGCTTCGTTGTCAAAAATTGGAATAATTGGCCCGGTCTTTATAAAAAAATATATCTGGAGTACAGTAGTGCAACTTCCAGGTTTGAGTCTTATACAAAAACTGAGGACCCTTTCTAAATGCATGAAAGGGTCTATAAATACTTAATTAAACTAACTAATTACAAAAATAAAATGTTATTTAATTGGTACAACTGGATCTTGAATATCTTCTCCACAGCAAGTTCATAGTTGGCAGCATAATTCATCACTCCGACTGTTTTCCCTTTGATCTGAGTTGGCATATCGCTAGCATCGGTTCCACTTCTTGAGGGCGGCTGAGATGAGAATGGAGCTGAGCCAAGTATGTGGCATCATGTATATCGGGAATGATACAACCGATTGCATCTGTTAGACACTTGAGGGCGACTCTCTAGCTATATGGTTTTACTAGGAACAACCAATAGGTGTCCCAAGTTAAACTTTGAATACCTGCAATTAACCTTCCATTCTTTTCCAGCTCCTGATAACATGATTTCTCCAATGTTTTAGCCGATAGAAATTTACCTGGTGTACATTGTGAAATCATATTAGATAAATAGAGTGTTGTTAATTAACTCAATCAAATTACTTATGGATAATTTACATTTAGAAACTTCTCTCTCTGTTTTCATCGACTGGGACTGCCATTCCAAGAATAGGATTTCTTTATGTGATTCTAGGATTTTGGGCAAATCTGTTGCCTATCCCTCACTGGTGTCTTGCCAAGTAAGAACATCTACTAAGGTCTCATCGGCCTACTCTAAGTCCTGTCTAGAATCAATTGATTTATTGATTATTGATGTTGTTATGTCACTAAAGGGCTCAACTTGAGAAATTTTATGACACAATAGTCTTATTTGTGTTACCAATGCCTTATCAATCTGTAGTGCTTCTGTTCTAAAATCGACAGGCTGTAGAAGACTCTTGAACTTCTCTATTTGAAGTGATAGTTGAGCAATTTTCTCATCTTTTGTCTTCACCATTAGTTCATTCATCGTCTTCAATTTTTCCAATGCTTCTGATAATTATTTCTGCCTTTGAATCGCGCTTGAATCTACTCTCTGTTTTTCTTCAAGTAGCTGTTTATTCAATTGATTATTTAACTACTGCTGTGTTGACAGTTGCTGTTCTAATCGTTCAACTTTCTGTTGTGCCCCCGATAGCTGTGTTTGTAACAAAATAATTTCCTAGTCCTTTTCTTTTAGTAAATTACTCACTTCCGATGCCTTTTCCATGGTGGCCGCCGAATAGGCTCTGACATACTGGGATAGCTTCGTTAGGTCATTGGAAGGATCGAATTCCTCTTTCTAAACTACGTTGGTTGTTTCTATCTATTTTGGGAACATGGAAGGTTGATCAAGCCTTCTCCTTTTTCGTTGTCGCCGTACTACAGCCCTGTGTTTTGGGCTGTAAAAGATATCCAATGGATATATATCCTCCACCTGCAAAATAATTTGATCTGAAGGATCTTTCGTAATTATTTCTAAGTCTATACTAGGGGGTAGGCCACTGGTTCCTTCACTTGGAACCTTTTTTGATGTTGTATCCTATGTATCTGTCGCTTTGGGTGTATAAGCATCTTTTGAGCTTTCTAGATTGCTTATGATGGAGTCGAATTATTGCCATTCTTCCAACAATTTTGGGTCAATCTAGGCATCGACATTCGCATCCTTGCTGCTCTTATCCTGCTCTTTTTTCTGTTCCTCCTCATGTATTTTCTCTTGCTCTTTCCTTCGCCCTTCCTCCTGCTCTTTTCTCTGTACTTCCTCCTTTTCTTTTCTCTGGACTTCCTCCTGCTCTTTTCTCTAGACTTCTTCAAAAAAATTTGATGTAGCAGGAGGTTCGTCGGCGAGTCACTGTTCAGGTTCACTTGATTGTGTCATTGGGGCAGTAGCTAGTAAATCTAGAGGCAGAGTTAGCAACCTCTGCTCTCTGAGTTTGTTGAATTCCACTAACCCTTCGTCATGATATCTCATTTTAGCTATTGTTTGGACCTGAAATAATGACTCCGCCGAAGAAAATGGATCATCAAACTCGTCTTCTTTATGTTCAAACTTTGTGAGTTTTTCCTATTCAAGTACATTATAGACGATTTTTCTTGGGTCAAATCGCCTATTAGGAAGGGTGGTGAGATTCAGTATATTTATCTTTTCTTCTTCTTTCTCTGCATGCTTATAGTCATGCAGAGTGTAAACACCACACCTTAGAGGAAAATGAGGCCAAACTTGCTTCTTTGAATTCCTCAAAGTCTTGGTTGCTCCTGCGGACGTAATCTGATATGCTATTTCTCTAGCCAATAGTTTGTTGGGTATGTACAAGGGAAGAACATCAGGCCTGGCAAGGCTGCCGAAAACTATTATATATGTAAATTTATCCTCTCCAAACCAGTTTCCTAGGGCTGTTAAGTCAATTTCTGCTTGTGAGGAAATCTTCTGATTAGGCTTGTCAAACATTGCATAGTAAATGGGCAACATAAAACCATTACAAACTTGATACAGGTGGTCTTTATAATGGGATTTCCACAACTTCTCGTGATAGATATGAATCAGCATGGGGTCTTGTGGAGTCCATCTCCACCCAAGCATAGGAAATTCGGAGTTAAAACAAAGAGTATCTAAGATGTAGGCACTATAATAAAATGGAGGAATAGACCTATTGGTAATGTGAGTTTTATTTCTAAACTCAAAAATAGCAGTGGCTAACTTACCAGATAATATATTTCCCCAATCCATTAACTTGCTATTGGCTGATGCTTCCATTAAAGGAACCATCTCTATTGAGAATTTTGAGGAATCATGCAATCCCCAAATCCTACACATCATCGCCCTAGCGTAACAATAAGGAGAACATAATGAATCGACAAAGTACTTACTCGAGGATTCATGCTCGTGTCTTGCGGTGTTCTGTCTCCATTCCCGGATAGGTGCTGATTCAGTTTCATTTTCATCTCTAAAATTCTCCAGAAATGCTTTGTTATACTTCTTCTTTGGTTCAGGCAAATGGTACATTTGTCTCAAATCATTAGGTTGAAATGAACCGAAGACTCTTCCGTCGATTGTGCAAAATTTTCTATTTGTAACAGGGATTTTCTCAACTGCCCACCTCACTACATTTGTATATGGAAGAATTTTCTCTCGAGCCGCTATTCGGTGTAAGTAGGAATCAACTAAATCCTTTAGGGTAGCCTCTGAATTTCAGGTTGAACCTTCTGTAGCTTGTATTGATACCGTTCCAGGCTCTTCGGCTTCAACAAGATTATAGATGCTTTGCCAGCTAGTATTGCCAAGGTCAAGACAGGTAGTTTTTGAAATCAATCCTTTTTTACTTGGTCCCGGATCGGCGGTAGATTGTCCTATTACTGCGGGAGCTGAAGCTTCTCCAAATCTTTTGGATTTCTTCCACATTTGGCCTAAATTTGCTTCTTCGGAGGAGCTCTGCACAGGAGATAAAAATGAACGTAATACAGAGAATAGGTGGTGCGAACCAAATATGAAAGAGTTATATCAATCAATGAATAATGAAGGATTAAAATAATACTACCACGGATACAATCTCGGGAGAGATTTTGGCATAACTGCTCCATTAATTGGCCATTTAATCCTGTCAATCATTTAAATGCTCATCATGTTGTTTATTTGCTGAATAATTCATTTAAGTGTGGCTTTGAGTTTTTGGCAATTAATCACAAGTGAATCACTATCGGGAATAGAAAGGCTTTTGTCGACGCGTTTCGAACCAACCAGTGTGGTTCATCGTCAGGACAAGTTGAAGAAACATATCTAGCATAGCATGTTAAATAGACTGTGCAGAGACTCCAACGGCTATATAACAGCTAATTGACAGCTACTTTGGACTTTATGGTTAGGTTAAACCTATATTAATAAAATATTATTTTTATTTTATACGGTTTATTTAAAATTGTATAAATAAAATAAAAATGATTTATTAATAATAATCTTATAATTAAATTAAATAAAGGGTAAATTGGATGTTAATTAATTTTAATGGTAAGATTCCAGTTTTAAGTTACCCCTTTTTGTTAATTAATTTACTAGATATGAATCTGTTTGTTAGGTTAAATTAGAGAGTAAATAATCTTGAAGGTAGAATTAAAAGCTAAGTTAATTTGTATTTGAATTTATTAATTAATAATAATATAAATATCAGTAAAATCTAAATGGTAGTTTATTACTTTACTTAGTTTGTTAGGAAAATATGTATATATATATTATGTTATAAGAATATTAATGTAAAATACCTTTAAGAACGGAGAGAAATCTAGACCTACCATATTTTATTATGGATAATTAAGGAGATAAATCAATAAATAGTAATAATACTATAATAAAGGAGCAATTATAAGTATAAATCAAAATAGTAACTACCTGATCAAAACTTCATGGATGTATTAAAAAATAAATAAAAATAAATAACTAAATAACTAAATAACTAAATAAATAAATA
>APFE031692949.1:15497-32985 GCA_000404065.3 Pinus taeda
ATCCGGATTTAAACTAGAACGCAACAAATTACAGAGATAACCATATACACAAATATGCAGCGGAAATAATACTTCATTTCATTAATGGAAAATACTGAAAAATGCTTACAATCAGAAATGGAAATAAACTAGCTAGGGCGATGGTAGCTTATCTCTGAGAAGAGATGTGTTGGCTACATGCCTCTGAACTGACTTACAATGAGGCTCGAAGGCCTATTTATTGTTGAGAAACAATGAAAAAAACCTTAACATTCCAAAACCTAACCCTAGGAGATGAAACGCCAAACTGTGGGCCCCGTTTGGGGGTAAGTTGGTACATCAACTTCCCGGGGTCGTAACTTTAGCATATGATCTCCGTTTGACGCGTACAGTAGCTCATTAGAAAGATCTATTCGAGCACTATCATTGTTGGAACGACAACACCGGTCCATGTTCCATGGACCCGTGTTGCCCCTGGAATCCCAAAAAACGTCATTTAGGGCCTCAAAACGGCTCCGGAAGTTCAGGACCCGAAAAACTGCTAAAAATAGTAAGTTGTGCTACAATTAAGGAAACTGAAAATGCTGAGAAAGACAATGGTGGGGGTCCATGTGGACATGGTAGGTGGCCACCAATATCCACCTGGATCATTCGGGTCAGTTGCATGCTCGCAAATTCTTTGTTGAATGGAGCGCCTTGTTTCTCCTATATAGGGCGTCCCACATGAGCAAGGAATCATATACACACCCTTCATGTCCTTAGGGTTAACAGGATCTTTCACCGACCGAAGGGACTGACGAATGGTTTTGAGGGGCCTGAAAGTTGAGGGAATATCAAACTTTCTGAGGATTCGAGCTATCTTGTCAGTAGTCCCCTCGACATAGGGAAGATGGACACCTAGGTGGCGCTCCTTAGGATCTTTCTTCTTAAGCGCATTTCTAGAGGCTTTAAGGAAAGCTTTCCGACCTAGGTGCCTACTATATCCATTTTCCACAAAGACATCAAGGAGGTGGGATCTCTCTCTATCCAGGCTCTCATTATCCGAAATCCTGAGGGCATGAGTGGCCAGGGTATTAAGAACCCCCATCTTATGAGCAGGGAAATGGTGGGAATCGGCGTGAAGATACTGCTCAGTGTGCATCTTCTTGCGGAACACGGAGTGGGAGAGAGAGCCGTCCTCCTTCCTAGAAATAAGAATATCAAGAAAAGGGAGGCTGCCATTGACCTCTTTTTCCATGGTGAACTTAATAGCTGAGGACTGGTTATTGAGGTGATTGAGGAAAAGATCCAGCTCCTCATGGCCATGGGACCAGATGACATTAGTGTCATCTACGTACCTTTTCCAAAGCTTGGGAGGGAGATGCACCGAGGCTAGAGCTTTGGCCTCAAAATCTTCCATAAAAAGATTGGCCACGATCGGGGAGAGGGGGGAACCCATAGCAACACCACAAGTCTGCTCAAAGAACTCACCTTCGAAACAGAAGAATGTGGAAGTGAGACATACCTCAACCAGATGAGCGGTATCTGGATCTGTAAGGCGATATATCACTTCCAAGGCCTCTTTTATAGGGATGCAAGTGTATAAAGAGACCACATCAAAGCTGACAAGAATGTCATCCGGCTCCAACCTAATATCCTTGAGATCCATAATGAAGGATGCAGAGTCCTTCACGAAGGACTCAGTGCGACCAACCAAGGGCTTAAGCTTAAGAGCCAGAAACTTGGCTAGAAGGTAGGTCGAGCCCCCGATGGTGTTGACAATCGGCCTCAGAGGAGCCCCTTCCTTGTGAATTTTAGGCACCCCATATATTCTAGGAGCAATGGGATTGCTTTCAATGAGCTTGCGGGACAAGGGACCCACTGAGCTACTAGATTTAATGGTGAGAGCTACTGTATCTCGTAGCTCAGTGGGTCCCCTGTCCCGCAAGCTCATTGAAAGCAATCCCATTGCTCCTAGAATATATGGGGTGCCTAAAATTCACAAGTAAGGGGCTCCTCTGAGGCTGATTGTCAACACCATCGGGGGCCCGACCTACCTTCTAGCCAAGTTTCTGGCTCTTAAGCTTAAGCCCTTGGTTGGTCGCACTGAGTCCTTCGTGAAGGACTCTGCATCCTTCATTACGGATCTCAAGGATATTAGGTTGGAGCTGGATGACAATCTTGTCAGCTTTGATGTGGTCTCTTTATACACTTGCATCCCTATAAAAGAGGCCTTGGAAGTGATATATCGCCTTACAGATCCAGATACCACTCATCTGGTTGAGGTATGTCTCACTTCCACATTCTTTTGTTTCGAAGGTGAGTTCTTTGAGCAGACTTGTGGTGTTGCTATGGGTTCCCCCCTCTCCCCGATCGTGGCCAATCTTTTTATGGAAGATTTTGAGGCCAAAGCTCTAGCCTCGACGCGTCTCACTCCCAAGCTTTGGAAAAGGTACGTAGATGACACTAATGTCATCTGGTCCCATGGCCATGAGGAGCTGGATCTTTTCCTCAATCACCTCAATAACCAGTCCTCAGCTATTAAGTTCACCATGGAAAAAGAGGTCAATGGCAGCCTCCCTTTTCTTGATATTCTTATTTCTAGGAAGGAGGATGGCTCTCTCTCCCACTCCGTGTTCCGCAAGAGGACGCACACTGAGCAGTATCCTCACGCCAATTCCCACCATTTCCCTGCTCAGAAGATGGGGGTTCTTAATACCCTGGCCACTCGTGCCCTCAGGATTTCGGATAATGAGAGCCTGGATAGAGAGAGATCCCACCTCCTTGATGTCTTTGTGGAAAATGGATATAGTAGGCACCTAGGTCGGAAAGCTTTCCTTAAAGCCTCTAGAAATGCGCTTAAGAAGAAAGATCCTAAGGAGCGCCACCTAGGTGTCCATCTTCCCTATGTCGAGGGGACTACTGACAAGATAGCTTGAATCCTCAGAAAGTTTGATATTCCCTCAACTTTCAGGCCCCTCAAAACCATTCGTCAGTCCCTTCGGTCGGTGAAAGATCCTGTTAACCCTAAGGACATGAAGGGTGTGTATATGATTCCTTGCTCATGTGGGACGCCCTATATAGGAGAAATAGGGCGCTCCATTCAACAAAGAATCTGCGAGCATGTAGTTGACCTGAAGCACGGGAGAACTAAGTCTTCGGCCTTAGCAGAGCATGTGGACAAAACTAGACATCATGTCTGTATTGAGGAGGCCAAAGTTATTGCCAAGGTGGCTCAGTTCCATCATCGCAAATTAAGGGAAGCTATAGAAATTGAAAAGAGGCCTAACAATCTCAACAGAGATGATGGCTGGAAGGTAAGTAGGTGTTGGATCCCCGCCCTGTCTTCTTAGTGTTTCTTCCCCCCCGCCCCTTTCTTCTGTTGTGCTTGCATCGTTCTCCCTGTTGCCTTCTGATTCTTCCTCCTGGATCTGGGATCTCCTTTGGATTTTATTTAGTTCTTCTCTTCCGATGTCTTTTTGTCGCTCTTCTAGGTTGTTATTTGTATTTAGATTCTCCTTTATTATATTAATATTACAATAGATATAGATATCATGCCTTTGCTCTTGCTCCTTTAGCTGTTTGCGAGTATTTTCTTTTGGATTATCATTCTTCTATTTTGTTAGATTTATGTTATTTTCATATATATATATACATAATTCAGTATATTTGATTTTGATTTGCGGTATTTTTATATTTAATAATATTTATATATATATTGTATATAGATAATTATATTGTATTTATTTTTATTTAGGTTATTTTTTTTATTAGGTTATTTTATTTTATTATTTTTAATTTATATTTATTTATTTAGTTATTTAGTTATTTAGTTATTTATTTTTATTTATTTTTTAATACATCCATGAAGTTTTGATCAGGTAGTTACTATTTTGATTTATACTTATAATTGCTCCTTTATTATAGTATTATTACTATTTATTGATTTATCTCCTTAATTATCCATAATAAAATATGGTAGGTCTAGATTTCTCTCCGTTCTTAAAGGTATTTTACATTAATATTCTTATAACATAATATATATATACATATTTTCCTAACAAACTAAGTAAAGTAATAAACTACCATTTAGATTTTACTGATATTTATATTATTATTAATTAATAAATTCAAATACAAATTAACTTAGCTTTTAATTCTACCTTCAAGATTATTTACTCTCTAATTTAACCTAACAAACAGATTCATATCTAGTAAATTAATTAACAAAAAGGGGTAACTTAAAACTGGAATCTTACCATTAAAATTATAAAACACAAATTACCTTTATTTAATTTAAACTATAAATGGATATTATTAAATAAATCTTTTTATTTTATTTATACAATTTTAAATAACCGTATAAAATAAAAATAATATTTTATTAATATAGGTTTAACCTAACCATAAAGTCCAAAGTAGCTGTCAATTAGCTGTTATATAGCCGTTGGAGTCTCTGCACAGTCTATTTAACATGCTATGCTAGATATGTTTCTTCAACTTGTCCTGACGATGAACCACACTGGTTGGTTCGAAACGCGTCGACAAAAGTCTTTGTCATGTGATTTACGCTGAAGCTCTTCTTATAAATATGACTGATCACAGAAGCCTCAATTCTACAAAGGTTGGATCATCGTCGGGAACCAGGTGGGATTCCCCACCACTCCATGGACTGGGTCAGTCATGGTATTAGCGGGATGGTGGATCTAGTGATTGGACTCACCCCCATTTTCGTACTCCCACCAGAGTTTTGGACAGCACCTGTGACAGGTCGAGTTGACAGAGGAGCAGCCAGACTCCATGAGTTGTCTTGGCATGTTGGCCATGTGTGGGGGCATAGTGTGATCAGTGTACCTTGGCAGGAGGTTGTCAGAGGAGGTGGCATGATAGTTTCTTGTATGGAGAGGAGGATTTCCTATGGATATATGTGGCACAAGGGTCATCGAGGAGAAACACCTTAGGGAAACCCCCATAGGTACATAGGGAGATTCGCATGTTAGATCTCTCAGGGAGGATCAGGAGGGGAGGTCCACTTATCCGAGGTTATGGAGATTAGAGAGTGGATATGATGATACTAAAAAGATGCAAACTGATACTCATTGACTCTGTTTTATACCATGGCATCCAGGGATGTATAGGGAAATGCATCGGTGTGCAACGATATGAAAAGGGGCACAAAGGTGAACAGTGGTGCAGAGTGGTATGCAAGGTCGCACCAGGGTGTAGGAGGAGCAGTTCAAATTGCAGTGTATTTTTTATAGTGTGATAGACGCATCAATACAAGAGGGATACTAGCTGATTCGAGGTGATGCGACAACATGTACACAACATGTACCAGGGTCCAGTGGTGCATAGAGATGTGCAATGAGGTGTAGTTGTATGCCAAGGGGCATGAGTATATGATGAGCCTCATCATTGAGTAATTATATGGGCATCAATTGGTCTTAATTCACCTCCTAGCTTAGTCAAATCAACTATTCTCACAACTTACTACATACTTTTGATTATATTTTGTTTATGAGATGAGTTAGAGTTAGATATTTTGCTTTGTGGTCTAAAGTGCATGTAATGTAGGAATAAAAGATAAAAGCAAGGAAAAATGCAGGTGTAAAGGATAAAAGCAAGGAACTATGGCAAGGACCTTGGTAAAGACTCGAATGGGACAAGGGAAAGTAATTATAGGAGGTAAATCCTCCTCATTTACTACCCCTCCATTCGCATGTTCCACCATCAGCTCGAAGTGCACACAACCATCACTTTGAAGACTAGAAGACAACCAAGAAAGTGAAAGGGACAAAAACCACTTTTTCTTGAATTAGAGGCCAAGACTCCCTAATGGGAAGGAATTTGTTAGAGACTTCAGATGTATAAATAGAGAGGCTTAGGACCTCATTGGGATTCATACTTCTATTGTAAAAATTATGTTTTATTTCTGAGTTGCAAGAGACTTGTGACAGTTTGTTCTGTAATCCATGGTTTTTATAATAAGAATGAATTTTGTTTAAGCCAACTTTGAGTTAACTTCGAGGGCTGAAGCTCTTGGGTTAGGGCCCGACCCAAGCAGCCACAGCTCCTCTTTACTGGATATGTATGCTAGCATAGAGTTTTGTTCTATTTATTTGCTTAAGTAGTTTCATGGTTTTCTATTCATTTCCTTAAATAGCCTTATGCTTTTCACTGTTTATTTGCTTAAGTAGTTGCACTTTCATTACAACAATATAGTGTAGATTATTCATGGTTTTCCTGCTCATTTGCTTTAATAGTTGCATTTTCTTCAGTTTACTTCCATTTGTGCCTTCTTTTAGTTCACAGGTTAGTTAGAGGATAAAGATCACTATCAGGTTGTGCGCAGGTGTCTTGGCCTCATCTCCTCCCTCTAGGACCATGACTTGAGGAAGAGACCCTTCGACAACCCCAAAAACACAGTTTCTAGTTCTCACATGAGCTATGGAGTTTGTTGTTTGATGCAGTTATTTGTTCACCTTCACTAGTTTTCTCTGTCATTTTCATTTGAAACCACCTTCAGCATGTTCCTCCTACATCGCTTCCTCGTCGTCCGATCACCAACAAACCTTCACAATCACCATCTGATTCACTATTTTCTCCAACTGTTGCCTCGCGTGGAGTCCACCACTTGCTTTTTGAGCTTTAAGTCCCCACCATCGATTTTCCTTGCCTGATCTGACGGCTGTCGCTTCACCTGATCACCAACTAGCATGGTCGATCTCCAACGTTGATTAGCCCCGCCTGATCCAATGGTTGTCGCGCAATCTCATGCGGATTAATGCACGAATGTTATCCGCCTGAGAGCATGTGAGAAAAGTGGTTTTCTCATGCTACGTGTCGCGCAGTAAGGCTAATCACGTGAAATTTCCAAATATTGTTTATAGCCTGAAGGGCATGTGAGAAACTACTTACCATCTTAGAAACCCGCTCCATCATTTCCACACATTTCTTTTTTCCCACGATACTATCTCCGCCATCCATCTCTTGACTTCACCCACGCGATCAGATCTCAGCCATTCATCTCTCCTATTAGCCTCATCCATCCATCTCTTGACTTCACCTGCGTGATTAGATCTCGGTCATTCATCTCTTGTTAACCTTGTTCATCCATCCACTCACTTAATCCCTTGCAATACAATCTTCATTGTTCATCCTGTTTAGTAACCCCGTTCATCCATTTATTTGCTTAAGCCTTCCTTATAAGATCTCCACCATTCATCCTATTAGTTAACCCTGTTCGCTCATCTATCTACGTAACCCCCTACGATCCAATCTTCGCCATTCATTTTCCTTTCACTTGACTGATCCAATGGTTCTTATGCACTGTTGCTCCCTCATGTCCTCCTTTCACTAATTTTGTCCTCCAACTGCTCTTCCACTTGAAAGCCGAGTTAGTTTAGTTCTTTGCTTACACCTTAGTCTAGTTTTGATGCTCTTTACTTCTGCAACTTAGCTAATTAGCATTAGGTTAGTGTTGATTTAGAAATTTTGTTTAGGCATATTTGTTTAACTGGTTAGCTAGGGTATGGTGTGATTTAAGCATTACATGTGATTTCTTCATTACTACAGTAGAGTAGCTCTCCCTTAGGATAGAATTGCTCTTCTTCCATCAAAATCAAGCTTCTTCTGACCCTATGGAAGTTTGGCTTGGAACCCCTTGGGTCTCTTGCCAGATGAACAGTGACAACATGCAATACCTTCACTTTTATTTGTGCATATAGCACTATCACCTCCAAGTTTGTACGAACCCCGGGTTGATAAGTAAAGCTAGGAGCCTTAGGAGTTGCAACATTCCTGTTGCAGTACCTAGGCTCATCAGGATACATGGTTATATGTAGCAGCATGTGGGATTGCACTGCGGACTGGGTGTTGCGAGTGGCGAGACTACTTGATATGACAAGTATAAGGTGAAGAAAAGTCTATATGACAAGTGCCAAGGCTAGATATTGCTCAGAAGTTACCAAAAACATGAGAAAATTTCGTCAAACGCATAGTAACTATAGGTCATGAATTCATATCTATTCAATGTCATTAGGTCATGAATTCATATCTATTCAATGTCTTCTTAACTTCACCAAGGAATCATCAAGAAGGCTCAATTCCATATTAAACTAGCTGCAACAACACTAGTTAGCCCATGCATTCACATAACCTTTCAATAAATTATCGAATCATAAATAGGATCCATAACAAGAGCACATCATTTAACCAGGATGATAACCAACATATAACCATAATGAAACCATGACAAACTAGTCATAAAATTAACACAATAACCAGTACATGTGCTCATTGATCACAATAAGAAAATAACTCATATTAACACATGAAAATCCCAACCAAGTCAAGGACTTCCATGTACCATCCTACAATAGATTGGGTTGAACCAAAATTTTCTTCCAACCATTCACCCTCGTGCCATATTCCAAGCATGAATGTGGGATCATATGGGTTAAACCAAAATAGAACAACCTAGGGCTTCCAGAGGCCAAACCACCTGAACCCTCAACCACAGTGATTTCACCTAAATCGGTCCAGAAATCACTAACACCAAACAAGCTTGGATGCCTCCAACTTTCTTCACCACACCTAGAGTAATTTCCTTGTCTCCACCCATCCATCAAGAGTTCTAGGAGAATTCCCATCTCCACCCTTAACCCTTGGGAATTTCCCGAGACCACCTAACTAATATCTAAAATATACCAACCATCCAAAGCTTAAACTAAACAAGGAACCCAAAACACCATGGCTATCCAGGAAATGGCAACGCAAGGTGGACAACCATTGCTAATGCAAGAAAATCCAATGCCAATGACACCTAAGCGACCAAATAACCAAATGCATGTACCATGATTATCATATCATCAATGAAATCACACATGCAACCTGTTATCTGCGATGTACTCCTGTTGTAGCTACTCTTCCCAACCTTTGCTTATGCTACCTTGCTTTCCTTTTCTTGCTTACTTGCTTGTCCAGGTGCTTCCTTTCTCTTCTCTTAAAGCTCTATTTTTGAAATTGATAAAAATCTAAACTGACCAAAGATGTGAATTGTTTCTATGATGCATTTTTATCATTAATGTCTATACTCTTCCTTTCCTTTTGCATTTTCCTTTAATTTTCTTCCAATTTCTCTCTAATTTCCCATGCATGCATATTTTTGTCTCTTCATCTCCCTTTTCTCCTATTTTCCTTTATTTCTCATATTAAATTTCCATCTATTGCCTCTTTCCTTTGCCAATTTCCATAGCCACTAATAAACCACAAGTGATGCCCACTATAATGTTTTCCCCTCAATTCAGCTTGGAATACGAGTCCCATGACCTTGGTCTTATTTTATTTACATGGAAAATCAACTTGGGGCTATTACAAGCCCCTTCCCCTTAGGGGAACACTTCCTTGGTGTTATATGATACTTATGACCAACAAAACATACTGCTTATGGAGCTTTATAAAACAACTTGATGCAGTATTTGTAATGAAAACTGATGAAAAAATGACAAACATGACAAACATAATGCTTATTGGAGATTTATAAACATAGCTTGTTGCAATATTTACATTCACACACACACACACACACACACACCCAAAACTCATTTGCTTCAACCAGCAAATAAAGAAGGATATAATGCCCACATTTGATTAGTCATCTCCTATGTAGCTTCATCAGGCCCAAAGTGCTTCTTATGCACTTTAACCTACTCTATTTGTCTGTTCTAGAGCATGAGTTGTTTTCATTGTAATATGCATTGTGGCTCTAGATAGAACTCTTCCTCTGGTTCCACCTGCAATAGAGACCAATCAATCACATGCTCAACATCCTCCACATATATCTTAAGTAATGAAACATGGAAAACGTCATGGAATTTCACTATTGGTAGTACTGCAAGTATGTATGCCACTAGTCCAATCCTCTCAAGGATCTCAAAAGGCCCACAATATAGAGGTGCCAACATGGCACATGACCTAACCCTTAAGGAGCTCCTCTTGGGATTGATGTGCAAATACACATGCTCCCTAACCTGAAACTCCTTGATTGCTCTATGTTGATCCACATAATTGTTTTTCCTGTCATGTGTTGCCTTTAAGTTCCTTTTAATAACCTGCATCTCCTGCTCCATCTCATCCAACATATCAGTCTAATCATCACCCTGTTAATTGGATCACTCCAGATGATAGGAGTATTACAACTTTTCCCATAGAGAGATCAAATTGACTCATCTTCAAGAATTCCTGATACCCAGTATTATAAGCAAAATACACCAGTGGAAGATACTTCTTGCACTTCCTCTGCTAATGCATGTGATACATCCTCAACATATCCTCAAGAATCTTGTTAACCCTCTCTGTCTGCCCATCTGTCTGTGGATGATAAGCGGTGTTGAAGGCTAACTCTGTCCCCAAGCCTGAAAACAATTCCTTCCAAAACTTGGAAATAAACTTAGCATCTCTATCTAATATAACCTTATTGGGAATTCCATGCAACCTCACTATCTCCCTGATGAAGATCTGCACAACTTTACTTTCTAAATCAGTAGAATTCACTACAATGAAGTGAGCTACCTTGTGTAGTCTGTCAACCACAACCATGATGGAATCATTTTGCCTCGATATCCTCATAAATTTTGTAATGAATTCCATGGAAATGACCTCCCATTTCCATTTCAGAATCATAATAGGCTTAAACAAACCAGTTAGACGGTTACATTCAAATTTCACTTACTGATAGTCCAAGCACCTTACAACAAACTCAACCACCTCTTTCTTCAAATTCGGCCAATAGTAGAATTTCTTAACATCTATATAGGTCTTCTGGTATCCTAGGTGGCTTGAATATGGCTTGAAATGAAATTCTCTCAAAATAAGATTATTCAAGTAGTTGCTCTTTGGCACATAGATCCTACTCTTGAACCTGACCAAGCCATATATTGTGAGGTGATACTCCTCATCCCTATGACCTTCACCCTGTTGCTACAATATCTACTTCATTTGTTGATACCTCTCATCATGTTTCTATGCATGAAATATCTGCTCCTGTAAATTTGTCCCATAAGAGCTCATAACTGAAATATGATTCACCTGCACTCTTCTACTGAGAGCATCCACAACCGAGTTCTCCTTGCCCTTGATGTACCTAATCTCAAAATAAAACTCACTGAGAGTAACCAACCATATATCTTGCCTCGCATTTAGATTAGTTTGGTCAAACAAGTACCTCAACCCATTGTGATCACTCGTCAAGATGAACCTCCTGCCAAGGAGATAATGTCTCCACATCTTAAGTGCATGAATGATTACTGGCAACTCAATATCATGAGTCACATAGTTTTGTTCATGCTCATTCAGTTTCCTTGACTCATAGCAAGCTACCCTTCCTTCCTGCATCAGCATTCCACCAAGTCCTTCCTTACATGTATCTGTACAAACCACAAAATCCCTATTAGGATATGAAATCTTCAAAACCGGAGCATTTGTAAGCAAATTCTTCAACTAATCAAAATTAGCTACACACTCCTCATTCCATTCAACTTCTTCCCTTTCCTCTGCAAAATTGTAATAGGATAACCAATCTTAGAGAAGTTCTCGATGAACCTCTTGTAATAACTTGCTAATCCCATGAATGATTTGATCTCATCCACATTCCTCAGAGCTAGCCACTCCATGATAGCCTTAATTTTGGGTCCATCATTATCCTTCCTTAGAAACAACATCCCCCAAGTAATGAATTTGAGTCTAAAAGAAACTACACTTGTTGAGCTTGGCATACAACTTTTTCTCTCTCAACAATCTTAATACCGTTGCTAAGTGCTTTGCATGCCCCTATTCATTATTTGAATATACCAATATGCCATCAACAAAGATTATCAAAAAATTATATATATAAGGGCGCAACACAGTGTTTGTCAAAGACACGAATGTGGCTGGACCAATGGTAAGACAAAAAGGAACCACCACAAACTCATAGTGCTCATACCTTGTACAAAATGCAGTCTTATTGATGTCTTCTTCCTTAATCCGCACCTAATGATATCTTGATATCATATCAATATTGGAAAACACTACAACTCCCTTTAGTCGATCAAACAAATCATCAATCTGCAGCAATGTATACATGTTCCTTTTAGTCACCTTGTCAACTGCCTATAATCAATGCACAATCTTACAGTACCATCCTTCTTCCTCACAAAAAATACCAGTGCACCCTAAGGCGACACACTTGGCCTTATGTATCCCTTATCATGCATCTCTTTAAGCTTCAAATTCAATTCAACAAACTCCAAAATACTCATCCTTTATGGTGCCTTAGACACTGGTGCTGCTCCTGACATCAACTCAATATAAAATTCCACCTCCCTATGAGGTGCTAGCTCTAGAATCTTTGTAGGAAACACATCCTGAAATTGTTACAAGACATGATATTTCCTTAGGACTTCATCATCCTAATCTTATTTACCTTTGTCACTGGAAACATGAATTGCAAACAACAAACATCCTTTCATGTGATTATGCTTGGCCTACATAGTTGTAACCATTCTCACTGATGAAGGATTCTTCTTTCCCTGCAAGATTTTTTTTTTTCTCTATCATCATCCAGGTTCTCAATGGCCTTGTCATAGAAGTCTACCTTGGTATTGTGAATGAACATCCAATCTATGCCCAAAATCATGTTATATAATCCCAAGGGAAACACAATGAAATGTGTTGATGTAGGCATGGCATTAAGTTCAAATGCACAAGATCTCACCCAATTATGAAATCTTCTCTTAGTCCTTGTAGCCAACTGCACCAACAAAGATTCTGCATGCACTTCCTTATTCAACCAACACTTATCCACTAGGTCAGGACTAATATAACTATAATTCGATCTAAGATCAATCAAAATATAAACAACTTGATCAAAAAGCTTACCTTCCATCTTGATAATGGATACCTAATGATCTACCTGCCTATTATCCATTGTTGAATAAATCCAGGGAATACTCTGGCCTACATATCCAACTGTATGCACCTCCTGAGTACTCTAAATATGAGGCCTGTCACCTTGATGTAGTGGGAAGTCTTTCCTGTGATGGTCTCCACCATAGATCCAACACCTCAAAGGTTTTTTGCCATCTCGTTTACTTTGTTGCTTCTCAGGCTCATACCCATATCCTCTCTCAATTGCATTTAACTTCTTATGAGGTGCCACATTCTCCTTGTCACCAACATCCTGAGATATTCCTTGCTTCTTAGGCTATTTTCCTTTAGTCTTCTAATTACCTTTCCAGTCTCGCTTGAACCCAAGCTTTCAGATTTATGATGGCTTCCTCCAATGATCAAGGCTCATCAAACTCAATATGGTATTTGAATGTTGTTGGAAACCCACTATTGAACCTTTGGATCTTCACTTTCTCATCCTTGAGATAAGGCACATCTCTCAACAACTCTAGAAATTTGTTCATGTACTCTTCATCCTTCATGAAATCCATCCTTAGCTCATAGAATTCCTTGGCCTTCCCATCATAATACCTCTTAGACAGGTACTTTCTTCTGAAGAGTCTTTCAACCTAATCCCAAATCAACCCCTCTTCCTTGATGCCTATGACTTGCTTAACCTCTTCCCACCATAAATTTGCTTTTCGCTTAATACTGAAGGTATCAATCTTAGCTTTCATATTCTCCGAGTAATCATGCAATATAAATAATTTATTCATCCCAATAAGTCATTCTTTTGCATCTTCTGATTTCATCATTTCTCCATCAAAGTAGGAGGCTTGGATTTCTTGAACTCTTTCGAAAAATATCCTCTCTCACTCCTCCTATAAGGATGTTGGTTGCGATGGTGATGATGTCTCTCAGAACCAGAGCTAGAATAAAATCCATGAGTGCTAGCCCTCCTGTTAAGTGTATACAAGGAACTGCCACTTCTTATTGTATCATCTCTATCCATATTGTACTCTTTCTGAGACCTGCTTCTATCTTCACCATTAGTCTTTTCGACTTGTCCATGACTAACCCCCAACTGACCCTGCTTATGCAAATATGAAAGGATCTAAAGAATCACTTCATTAGCCTAGACTTTATTTTCCTAAGCTCTTGCAAGCCTTTCCTTTGCCTCAATCAACCACTTATTGTCTACCTTGCAACTCACAATTGTTTCCTTCAAACTTCTCAATGTGTCTTCCAAACCAGGAGAATATTCCTCTCCCCGTTGTTCAATAGATATCTCCTAATGGGCCTCTAAATTAGACATAAATTAAGGCCCATCTAACCTTTATTAGGCACACAAAGGCTATATTAGACCTCTCTTTCTACATTTAATAATGTTTTTTAGCTTTAATATGTTCTTAGGAAAGTTTAGAGATAATTGCATATTATGTGCTTAATATTATTTATTTTTGCGGAATATTGAGAGAATATTGAGTGAATTTTGAATGATATAATATAGGGAATTTCTCCGTACTACAAGATGAACCAAGATTGGATAATAAATGAATTGGATATCATGAAATTATTGATAGATTCTAGAGCTTCACTGATTGAAAAACTCTAGGAATGTGTTCCCTGTCATTAAATGAAGATTCCTCCTTTTGGGAATCAAATCCACTTTTTGAGGGATTTTGGAGAGGAATGTTGCCTTCTTTCAAGGAAAATTCTTCCCCATCAATTTTTATAAGTACCAATTCAAATTTTCCTCTAGGGGCATGTATTTTCTTAGTCTTCTTGAGGAGAAAACTTGTTATTTAGCAGTTCTACCTTCATTTCTTGTAGGGATGTACTTGGATTGACTTTAATAATGAAGCTTGGTGCCATTTTTAGATTCTAAAGCTTGGTTTCCTTCGTAGGAATCTAAGTATCCTTGGACTTAGCCATCTCAGGAGCCTCATAGCCCTGTTGTACATTTTCTTTATTTTCTCTGAAAGTTTTTTTCACTTGCATATCTTATTTTTGCATTTAGTATTCATTCTTCCTTTGTTGTAAGTTATATTAGTTAAATTATTGAAGTGAGTTGTTTTGCAAATTATTTATAGAGTCAAAACCATGATACATCCTTATAAAATTTTTGAAAAGTTGTGTTCATCATTGAACTACTTGGATTGGTTCACTAGTTCACAATTCTGGAATTCTCTTGTAGCAAAATAGTAGTATTTTTCTGCTATTTTTTAGCACATGTTAATGGGGCTACTTTGATTTGATTCCACTTGTATTGAGTCCTAAAAGAATTCAAGTTAATAAAAAAAATTACCCCATAGAATTTTCATTTGACTAGGTTAGGCATTTGGTAGGTTAACTAGCTAACTGATTCTTGAATTTCTAGTTTTTGGAGTAGTAATTATCTGTTATTTTTAGCACATGTTAAAAAGGGTATTTTTGAGTAATTCCACTTGCATTGGAGTCTTAGGAAATCCTACTTGATAAAAAAATTCAACCCATCTCATTTGCATTCGATTTTCTTGGTCATTTAGTGGGATACATTGGAGGCCAAACTAGCTAGCAGACTAGGTATTTTAGTTTTGACTTAGTTACCGAAGAATCCACAGTAAGAACCATTTTTTTGCCAACGTTTCGAATCCCAACCGGGATCCATCATCAGGACCAATTGAATGCTTGATAGAAGAAGAGCTGATTTGAGAGATAAATAGTAAAGAGGACAGAAAATTAAGATGAAGGTCGGCTGTCACTATTTTCCTTTGATGAGAGGTCGGCCAATTTCATTTAATAATTTATTTATTTATTTTTATTTTTTTTAATAATATATTTTAATATAATAATTAATACTATAATTAGTATTTTAAAATTGTTAATATAATTTATTATTAATATAAATTAGAATTATTATTTTTTTTTTTTTGTAAATTAGGCTACTTCTATTATTATACAAAAAGTTACAAAAAAGATTACATCGAGGCTGGCCTAAAAAATTCTCCATACTGAGATGGATTTAGCAGAGCTTTAACACTGGAGGGTAAAACTACCCTTGAAATCTGACTTGTCCAACAGACCCTTGATAACTAGAGGACAGACAATTGTCATAGACCAGAACTAGAAGACTAACAGTTTGACAAAATCCGGAACCAACTGAAAGTTAGACAAATTGACACAGACCATACTAACAGTCCCAGGCTTTGTCCCGAGAGTGATACAGACTACGATAGAGCAGCAAACATAGGTGTAAATGAAAACCGCTTCCGACCTGAACAGAGCTGAGCGTTGCTTAAGCTTGTCAAAAATTATCCAACGAAGAAGGCTGAGAACTGAAATTACCAGAGAAACACAATTGAACCGCCAAAACAACCATCTTGGGTCATGTCCTGACCAAAACGACGTGGAGGCAGGCTCAAACATCCACAGAGGTGGATGGCTG
This sequence comes from Pinus taeda, assembly GCA_000404065.3. Classification (NCBI taxonomy): domain Eukaryota; kingdom Viridiplantae; phylum Streptophyta; class Pinopsida; order Pinales; family Pinaceae; genus Pinus; species Pinus taeda. The sequence goes on from APFE031692949.1 coordinate 31,810, forward strand.
CTCCTCAACGATCCTGCATCCGTATTGATCCGACGCGCTTGTGTCTGCGTATGGAGCGTCGTCTTTAGCCGGCTTGCTTGGACCCGTCACCGCACCCGAGGCTTCCGCAGGCTGAGTTCTTTGACAGTGAACAGGAGAAGGAGGCCTATGCTCCTAAGAGACTTCTGGTGGTGCCGCATTGTCACACTTCTCAATCCGAACAGACACAAAGTAGGTTGAATTGTCCAGGGAACAGGGGAAGCGAAATCGAGTTGAGGGATGAGAGCTGTGCGCACATGCAGTTGCACGAGCTCGACCTCTGCCTTTACCTCGGCCTCGCCTTGGACCACAAGAGTCAATTCCGTCTGAGGAGGATTTCGTGGTGTGAGAGGAGCGCTCAGGATTAGCTCTTCCTCTGGAACCTCCCCGAGACCCGCCCCTTCTGCTAATAAGGCGGAGCCGCTCTCGCGGCATTCTGGAATGATATGTGAAATAAGACTGGAGCGGGGTCGGCATAGAGAGCTAGGTCTCCTTGAGCCAAGAGGCACAAAGAGCCTAGAACCCGTGCACAGAGGCGTGAAGGCTAGCAGGAGCACAAAAGGCAAGAGATTCCAGGCAGCGGGGACACAAAGGGGCGCGACAAGAGTAGACACAGAGAGCCGACCATTAAAAACCATAGGAGCGCTGAGGGGCGCGATGGGGACAACGGGAGCTTGATACTTATAGACGGTATATCCAGGACGCCCAAAGGAAGAGACCGAGGCCTTCTGAGTTGAGGGGCGAGGTCTAAACCTCTGAGACCGCTGCCAAGGCCCGAAAACCAGCAACAAACCAAACAAACAATGCCTCCAAAGCCAGACAACAAATAGAACGGACATAAGGAAATGCATGACCAGCGCAGGCTGGCACTTAATATACTGCAGAGCGTCGTCCCAAGCCATGAGCATACCAACACAGAACGACTGCAAACCAATTGCTGGAGAAACAGAACGCGGGCGAGCCATTATGCAATAGGCGGCTAGTTGCAGGGCGGAGTTAAGGCCCTCCTTCAATATAACACGACGAGGGTGGCAGGCCCGTAGATATGCTTGACAGATGGCGGATCTGGGCTGTCACTTGCCGAGTGGGAAGCCCGCCTCTGTACCACCCTCTTTAATGTTTACCTGCAGCCGAGAAAGAATTATTATTATTAATGTA
>APFE031692952.1:0-11986 GCA_000404065.3 Pinus taeda
ATGGGGAAAAAATGATTTAACGAGGTGATTTGAGCAACATCGATAAAGCTGACATCTATACGAGACTATTGCAAGCCTGAATAGATTTTCTCCCCTCCATACTCCATACTCCATCATTTAAATTGTTACCTTTTCTTTGTTACAATGTTTTTACAATAACATCATAAGCATGTTTGAATTTTTTCAATATATCTTTACTCATTTAAAAGCAATTGCTAGTTTATAATGATGGAAAACCTAATGACTGATACTTTACAGCGAACCCATTATAAAACCTAATGAGTGATACTTTATGATGAACCCCATGTTGACTTAATGATGTTTCATGCACACTTAGCCAGATGACGAACACCATGATGATTGATCCTGCATTCATTGAGCAAAAAACAATTCAAAGCCGTGATGAATTGAACTTTAGACCACTGTCAGATGACGAACGCCCTAGCGGACTGAAGACAAATGAATTATTATTACGCGACATATACAACTCTATATATTGATGAACTCGCCTGCATCCATCTACATCTACGAAGCTAAGGACCAACAAGAAGAAGCAGTACTATATTACTGGATCGATTGATTGAGTACTGCGCAGAGAGCGGAGCAATGGCGGGATTACCATCAGTGGGCAGGGTAAGTTTGGGGTCACAAGGATTAGATGTATCAGCACAGGGATTAGGCTGCATGGGCATGTCAGCGTTGTATGGCCCTCCAAAGCCCGAGCAAGAAATGATATCTCTTATCCGACATGCCGTCTCGAGAGGTGTTACTTTCCTGGACACGTCGGACGTTTATGGCCCTTTCACCAACGAAATCCTCATTGGAAAGGTAAGGCGTGTGCATGTAGTTCTCTCTTTACTTTTTAGTTGTTATTACTTTTACTTTTTAATTGTTATTACTTTTAATTGTTATTATTTTTAGCGGTAGTTTAATTAGCGGGAGGAATTGCCCGGAAAGGTATGGAAATTTTTGTTATATTTAGAGAAAATCTGGCAATGATTTTTGTAAATGTAAGTTATAATTGTTAAACTTCAAAATTTTAAGTGTATTAGACGTTTTTGATGGCGCTGAATCCATTTCCAATTTTCCACCATCAAAAACACGATTCAAACACTGTCTCTACAAGATTTTTTGAAATTTTTTTTGCCCGGATTCGGGCTACTTTTGACTGTCATGCTTCCACAATTTTTGTTTTTATCTATTATAACACAGCAATGTTAACTTTTCTACCTAAGCATTATTACTATGACTTACACATTGTTTGATGCATTCAAACCTTACAATTACATAAGCATTTCTACTTTGTTATATTTATGGCTTGATATATGTTTTATAGTCGCACTCACACATACCTACTTACCTTCCTCGTGATCCTGACTTCAATGATTCAAGTTACATTATACCTTAATCATATGTAAATGAAAAGGACATAACCCACGGGCTATGGAAATAGATTATTCGTTGACCACGCAAATATATGTTTGTATGCAAATGTTGATAATGGAATGTTTATTACATATCCCGAGAGATCGGGATTGATCATTTGTCCGGCCATCGTATTCTCGGACCAGGTGTAAGCATCCTCCATCGTCCATTTGGAAAGATGTGAGGCAGATGGCAAACTTGCCATGTGCGTCCTGTACATTGAAGTTTACGGCCCTGACTCCTCGGCCTTGTTGCTTTTCGCGCCAGAAAACCTCCATGGTAAACCGGCAATCGAACGGTTGACAAATATTTTTGCAGATCAAGGGTTCACAATAAGCCACGAATCGGTAACCATCTGGAGGGTTTATAACTTGTCTACACTTTCGGGTTGCCATAATGTTTATTCCATTTCCTCCGCCTCGTTCCAGCTCTGTAGCCTCATGGTGCTCCGCCGCATCGGTCTTTTGTCTCATGCATGCAGATCTGGCCACTATTCATCTTCATTGTTGTTTGAAGGTAAGGTACCCATGTTACAGAACCCAGGTGCAGCTCGGATATGGTTATTGTTTTATTTCTCTGCTCTGGATTCCTTCACAGTTTGATACCAGGTTTACATGGTGCTAACATCGTTGCAGTTTTTGTGCAGGTATGGAACCTTCCACCGTAAGGGACAAGGGTTCCTCTTTCAGTCGTCTTTCTCACCGACAGGTAAGCATCAACCCCACTTTCCGCAACTATACATACAGGTTCTATGTAGTCAGGGTCTAAGTTGTGTTCGTCCGCTTGACAGGGGTTCTGACAGTGAGTCCCAAATCTGTTCCCTGCACAAGCTCAGGGTCTCTTGAAGGCATGTAGTGTTAGCTTTTTGTGTATTAAAACCCTTCGCTAGGAATTCCGATGGTTGTATTACTGTGGCTCATGAATGATTTACAGCTTTGTCTCAGACTAAGTACTGGCATTTTATTCTTTTTGAAACACAGTCTATTATTATTTCTTGAGCTCGGCTTCAGCTCGAATGGTTGATTAATCGTTGTTGTTTATAGACAAAGTGACTTTACGACCGTCTGGTCATTTGTTTTAATAAACCGTGCAATTTGCTTTTCAATGATCAATATATATATTTTCAGGTATTTTTATTGAATGTTTGAGTTTTTACCACAGTTCAGATGAATGAACCTATGGCCATTCGACTCTGGCTTGGTTACCTCCACTGGCTGAGCGTAAGGTCCCGCTGCAATGGTTACCAGGTCAGGGTTTCACCGGCTATAATCCGCCTGAGAGTGCATGTAACCCTGGTTACCCTGCTCTGTCCTCGGCGTCCATGCTTATGTTATACAGGAATAGTGCATGTTTTATTTCAGCGTTTACATAGTATGATTAAAGTAATATGAAGTCGTTATAGTGCATTCTGGTTTAAATACCCCCGTTGAGGTTCTCCTCACGGCCTTGCGCTAGGGTTTCTATGTTTAACACCTTTATTTATTTGTGCGTATAATGTATTACAGTGTGGAGGATAACTCCAGTTCGACATTGCTATGTTTGTAAATGTATATGCTTTAATATACAGATAGACTACAATCCCTTTTCAATGCGGAACATATGTGTCCCTTATATCATTAAATTTTGCTGTATAAATGTTTCTTGGTTCGGTTCTTGAACGCGTCTTAGGGTTTTTCAGAAATCTTTACAGTGCTGTATACTTTCGTTTAATGATGAGGCCTGTACGTTTGGTTTAGATTCTTATTGCTAATGGTTGCAAAGCATTTGGAATGGAATACGTTTCCTTATCGTAGGTCTATCCCTGCATTCTCTGTTATAATACAAAAGGCTGTTATAATACAAAAGGTATTGTTTTTCCTTATTCTCAGTTATAAAAGAGTAGCTAGTATCGGTCTCTGTTTAAGTTATAGAGTTACTCTTTTTTATTTATTTTCAGGAAAGGAACAACTAATATTAGTCTCTATCCGAGTTATAGAATTGATCCTTCTTTATCATTTATTCTCAAGAAAAGAACAACTAATATTAGTCTCTGTCCGAGTTAAAGAAATTAATATTCTTTACCTTCTATACTCAAGAAAGAACAACTAATAACCATCTCTGTCCGAGTCATAGATATTACTCTTCTTATCATATATTTCAAGAAAATAGCAGTTATTATCAGTGGTTTTCCTTCAACACAGAATAATAGAAGAAATGTTTCTAGTAGATGTATGCATTGTGAGCCATACCTGCTCTTCCGCAACCTACTTGTAATTGCTTGCCAAACCTCCCGACCGTAGGAAGACTTCTCTTTGATCTTCCACCCCCAAGCACTTGCAGGTCCTACTCGACCGCAATAACACTGGACTCGCCAGTAAACGCTATCTGATCCTAACCAGACTTAGCGTGCACAGGAAATTCTTTTCCTCTTATGCCATCTGATCCTAACCAGACATATCATCCAAAAGAAAAATGTTTTTCTTTTTCCTCCCTTGCCATCTGATCCCCCAACCAGACTTGGCAATTCCCCTTTTTCCTCTGGGGTCTCAACTACCTCAAGGTAGTTAGGGTTCCAGCATAACTGACTCATCAGTTACTTAACCAAGATTAATCATAACTCAGTTCCAATAATGTCAACACAATTATTTTTCATTAACACAAAATTAATAACCAGAATATATATATATATATAATTTCAAATAAATTCTCTTGTTCAATAATTACTTTTATCATTTACCAACATTACTTTTCACAGGGGATATTACATCTCCCCCTCCTGAAAGTCTACATCGTCTCGATGTTGCTGTTTACCCAAAAATAGTCTGGGATAAGCATCCCGCATCATTTGTTCATCTTCCTAGGTGGCCTCTTCAGGCCCAAAGTGCTGCCACTGCACTTTAACCTGGCTGATGACCTTTTTCCGCAGCTCGACTCTTCTCTGATCTAATATGTTCACTGGTTCGACCAGGAACTCTCCTTCCGGTTCCACCTGAAACACATAACAATTAAATCAGTTGTTTACTAATATTTATTTCAGTTTACAGCTTTATGACAGTTTTTCCTCACCTGAATGTCCTGCCAACTTATTACATGTCTAGGGTCATACACATATCTATTTAAAACCGATACATGGAAGACATTATGAACCCGAATATGGCTGGGTAGGGCGAGCTGATAGGCTACAGGCCCCACTCGTGCCAGAATTTGGAATGGTCCACAAAAACGTGGTGCCAATTTGGCACAGGCATTCCATTGGAGGGTACTCTTCCTGGGTCGAACTCTGATGTATACATGTTCACCCACTTGATACTCTTTAAAGGTTCTCTTCCAGTCTGCAAAATTCTTCTGCCTATCTTGTGCCATCTTTAAATTAGCTCGAACCTTTTTCACCATGACCTCCATCTCTTCCAACATTTCAGGTCCTAACAAGAATTTGTCCTCCGGTCCACCCCAACTGGAGGGTGTGCAGCACTTCCGGCCGTAAAGTACTTCGAATGGGCTCATGTTCAAGGACGAGTGATAGCCATTATTATAGGCGAATTCCACTAGGTGTAGATACTCCTCCCATCTTGTAGGCTGTTGCATCACATAAGTTCTCAACATGTCCTCCAACACTTGATTCACTCGCTCAGTCTGTCCGTCAGTTTGCGGATGATAGGCGGTGCTGAAACTCAACTGAGTTCCTAGACCTTCAAATAAGGTCCTCCAAAAAGCTGAAGTGAACTTAACATCACGATCATATATTATTACTTTCGGCAGCCCATGTAGTTTAAACATATTTTGCATAAAAATGTTTGCGATTTGAGCTGCACGATAAGTGGATTGAACCGGTATAAAGTGAGCTGACTTACTGAGTTTATCCACTACTACCATTATCGAATCATTATTCCTTTTGGATTTCGCCAAACCGGTAATAAAGTCCATGGTTATGGTCTCCCATTTCCATTCTGGTATGGGTATTGGCTGTAGCAGTCCTGCAGGATGCTGATGTTCAGCTTTCACTTGCTGACACTCCAAACAACGCGCCAAGTATTCTACAACATCCTTCTTCATGCCTGGCCAATAATACTCCTTCTTTAGTGAGGTGATTAATTTCTGGTAACCAGGATGTCCTGCATAAGGACTTCTATGTTTTTCATCCAAAATCTTCTCTTTAATACTGGTCTGATTGGGTACATAAATCTTCTTTTGAAAACACAACAAGTCGGCTGCATTCAAGGTATAACCTTGTTGTATGGAACGGGCATCTGAATTCTGCACCAAATGCTTCTTTTGCAAATAACTCTGATCTTGCGTCGACGCCACCTCAATCTCTTGGTCAAGAGTGGACCATCCTTGACTGATACCAATCTCATAAATGCAATGCACTTTTCGACTTAGTGCATCAGCTACTCTGTTCTCCTTTCCCTTTAGGTGCTTAATTTCGAAATCGAAATTTCCCAGAAAGTCCAACCATCTTGCTTGTCTTGCATTTAAAGTGGGTTGACTAAAGTAACTAGTCAAACTGTGGTGATCCGTCATTAACAGAAACTTTCTCCCTACTAAATAATGGCGCCACATTTTCAGAGCATGGATCACAGCAGTTAATTCCAGGTCATAGGAAGAATATTTCTGCTCATGCTCTTTCAACTTCCTGGATTCATAGGCAATCACTTTGCCTTCCTGCATTAATACTCCGCCCACGCCCTCCTTACTGGCATCTGTGCAGACTACATATTCCTTTTCGGGATCTGCCACACACAGCACAGGTGCTGTGGTAAGTAAATGCTTGAGCTATTCGAAGCTCCGCTGACACTCCGCTGTCCACTTAAACACTTTTCCCTTCTTTTGCAAGGAGGTAATGGGGAAGGCAACTCTAGAAAAACCTTCTACAAACCATCGATAATATCCAGCCAGCCCCATGAAAGATCGAATGTCTGCTACATCCTTGGGTGTAGGCCAATCCATTATAGTTTTAATCTTTTCAGGGTCTACGACTATACCTTCCTTTGTAATAATGTGACACAAATACTGGATCTGTTCTTTATAGAAATCACATTTGCTGAATTTTCCATATAACTGATGCTCCCGCAAAGTCTGTAACACTATCCTTAGATGTTCCTCATGCTCTTTCCTATTCCGGGAGTAGATAAGTATATCATCAATAAAGATCAATACAAATTTGTCTAAGTATTGATGAAATACACTATTCATTAAACACATAAACGTTGCAGGCGCATTAGTTAACCCAAAAGGCAGTACCACAAACTCGTAATGTCCATAACGAGTACGAAAAGCGGTCTTGGCTATGTCTTCATCTTTTATTCTAATCTGGTGGTATCCTGATCTCAAGTCGATCTTAGAGAAGATGGTCGCCCCCTTCACCTGATCAAACAGCTCGTCAATGCGGGGTAGTGGATATTTGTTTTTAACTGTTAGCTTATTCAACTGTCTATAGTCAATGCACATTCGCAGAGTCCCATCCTTCTTCCTCAAAAACAGTACAGAAGATCCCCAAGGAGAGACACTGGGGCGGATGTACTTCTTTTCCAGCAGCTCTTGCAGCTGCATTTTTAACTCAGTTAACTCCGGCACACTCATCCGATAAGGTGCTCGAGATACTGGGGCTGCTCCGGTACCAGCTCAATGATGAAGTCCAGATCCCTTCTGGGTGGCAGCCCTGGAATCTCTTCAGGAAATACATCTGCAAATTCTTGCACTACTGGTATATCTTTAACAGTTGCAACCTTATCCACAGAATCTGCAAACCCCACTTGCACTGCATAAATCTGGCATTTATTCCAGATACACTTAACCAGCTGAGAGGCTATGATCGGCCGAATCTGCACTGGTTTCTGAATGCCTTGAATTTCTTTTCCCACACCCAGCTCATCTCTGTAAGAAACTGTTTTTGTTTTACAATTAATTACAGACCACCGTCGTTCCAACCAGTCCATTCCTATCAGCACGTCATAGGAACCAAGAGGGAGTACATTTAACTCAGTTGTTATGGTTTGGCCAGCTAACCTTAATGGGCAATTGCTGACTTTGGTTAATACTCTTCTTTTGGTCCCAATGGCCAGATGTACTAACCATGGGCTTTTAAATTTAGTAGTTTGCAAACCACAGCTTTCTACCACTTTAGGACTTATATAGCTTAAAGTAGCTCCTGGGTCTACTAAAACAGAAACAGCGCGATCAAATATCTTACCTTCGAACTCTATCATCGTTGGCTGGTAATCAGCTTGTCGATCCTCCAGTGCTGCGTTTATTCTGGGCATGGATCGAGCCACATCTCCTACTGTTGAAGCTTCGTAAATCTGGGACAACTGATCGTTTTCCTTCCGATGAGGGCAGTTCCTGATATAATGGGGTCCGCCACAACCCCAACACTGAACAGGTGGCCGAGCTGTGCTTTCATTGTCCAATCTAACTTGCTGTTCACTGTATTTGGATTCTGCATGAGGTTTGAATCTACTCTGAGTTTTTACTGGATTTTTAGTGCTGGCTCCTTTCGAAAATCCTTTCTGAAAACTGTTGCGTGCTCCCTTACTACCCATGGGCATTTTACTGCCTCGCTTGTCTGTCCAACGCTTTCCGGGATTTTCTCCTTTTGATTTGTTCTGCTGATAACACATTCTTTCTTTTCGTATTGCTTCATCCATGGTTTTCAGATTATCGAACTCTATCCTTTCTCGCATTGTCAGAGGTAGGCTACTAACAAATCTTTGTACTTTAGCCTTCTCTTCACGAATATAGGGCATGTAGCGAAGCAGGGATGTGAACTTGGTTACAAACTCATCAATGGTTTGCTGTCCCAGCCGCAGATCATGAAATTCGCGTGCCTTTTCATCATAAAAACGTTCTGTCAGGTACTTCTCTTTAAAATATCCTTGAAACTTTTCCCATGTCACATCCTGTTCACTTATTCCCCGCACCATCTTGACCTCTTCCCACTATAGCGTGGCTTTGGCTTGCAACTGGAATATAGCCAGCCTTGCCTTTAGATGATGATCATATTCGTATACCTGAAAATACTTATTCATATTAATCAGCCATGCCTCTGCAGCTTCTTCAGATTCTCCGTCAAAATGAGGTGGTTTAATCTTCCTGAATTCTCCGTGTAATTCCATCCGGGGTCTTTTGGGAGTCTGATATTCAGAAGCGTTAACAGAATTCTCTCCTCTCGTCTCTCCTCTATCCTCTGCTTCCTCCTGTTCAGTATGATAGCTCTGTTCATCTGTTATTTGTGCTTGCTCTGGCCTCGGATGTGACTGCTGTTGATGTTGTTTATCAGACAAGCTTTTCAGGATCCTCTCCTGTTCAACATTCAATCTTGCGTTATCCGCACGCAACTGAGCCATTTCATCCTTTAGCTCCTGCAAAGTCCTCAATAGCATTGAGTCAGTAGTGCGACCTGCTGCTCCCAGCTGTACCCAGAACTCAGAATTCTGTTGAGGCTGTTCCATGTTATCCAGAGGTTCCGGATTCCCATAAGGAGCACTGTTTGCTCTTCTCATTCTGCTACTACCTGCTTCAGAACATCTCATTAAACAGATTTAATTTATCTTGGTGTATTGCTGAACTGTTACCATAATACTGTTTATATTCATGTTGCTGTAATCTTAAAATTTTCCCAAAGGTCACAGAGTTGTAAACCTTGGGCTCTGATACCAATTTGTCACGCTTCCACAATTTTTTTTTTATCTATTATAACACAGCAATGTTAACTTTTCTACCTAAGCATTATTACTATGACTTACACATTGTTTGATGCATTCAAACCTTACAATTACATAAGCATTGCTACTTTGTTATATTTATGGCTTGATATATGTTTTATAGTCGCACTCACACATACCTACTTACCTTCCTCGTGATCCTGACTTCAATGATTCAAGTTACATTATACCTTAATCATATGTAAATGAAAAGGACATAACCCACGGGCTATGGAAATAGATTATTCGTTGACCACGCAAATATATGTTTGTATGCAAATGTTGATAATGGAATGTTTATTACATATCCCGAGAGATCGGGATTGATCATCTGTCCGGCCATCGTATTCTCGGACCAGGTGTAAGCATCCTCCATCGTCCATTTGGAAAGATGTGAGGCAGATGGCAAACTTGCCATGTGCGTCCTGTACATTGAAGTTTACGGCCCTGACTCCTCGGCCTTGTTGCTTTTCGCGCCAGAAAACCTCCATGGTAAACCGGCAATCGAACGGTTGACAAATCTTTCTGCAGATCAAGGGTTCACAATAAGCCACGAACCGGTAACCATATGGAGGGTTTATAACTTGTCTACACTTTCGGGTTGCCATAATGTTTATTCCATTTCCTCCGCCTCGTTCCAGCTCTGTAGCCTCATGGTGCTCCGCCGCATCGGTCTTTTGTCTCAGGCATGCAGATCTGGCCACTATTCATCTTCATTATTGTTTGAAGGTAAGGTGCCCATGTTACAGAACCCAGATGCAGCTCGGATATGGTTATTGTTTTATTTCTCTGCTCTGGATTCCTTCACAGTTTGATACCACGTTTACATGGTGCTAACATCGTTGCAGTTTTTGTGCAGGTATGGAACCTTCCACCATAAGGGACAAGGGTTCCTCTTTCAGTCGTCTTTCTCACCGACAGGTAAGCATCAACCCCACTTTCCGCAACTATACATACAGGTTCTATGTAGTCAGGGTCTAAGTTGTGTTCGTCCGCTTGACAGGGGTTCTGACAGTGAGTCTCAAATCTGTTCCCTGCACAAGCTCAGGGTCTCTTTAAGGCATGTAGTGTTAGCTTTTTGTGTATTAAAACCCTTCGCTAGGAATTCCGATGGTTGTATTACTGTGGCTCATGAATGATTTACAGCTCTGTCTCAGACTAAGTACTGGCATTTTATTCTTTTTGAAACACAGTCTATTATTATTTCTTGAGCTCGGCTTCGGCTCGAATGGTTGATTAATCGTTGTTGTTTATAGACAAAGTGACTTTACGACCGTCTGGTCATTTGTTTCAATAAACCGTGCAATTTGCTTTTCAATGATCAATATATATATTTCCAGGTCTTTTTATTGAATGTTTGAGTTTTTACCACAGTTCAGATGAATGAACCTATGGCCATTCGACTCCGGCTTGGTTACCTCCACTGGCTGAGCATAAGCTCCCGCTGCAATGGTTACCAGGTCAGGGTTTCACCGGCTATAATCCGCCTGAGAGTGCATGTAATCCTGGTTACCCTGCTCTGTCCTCGGCGTCCATGCTTATGTTATACAGGAATGGTGCATATTTTATTTTAGCGTTTACATAGTATGATTAAAGTAATATGAAGTCATTATAGTGCATTCAGGTTTAAATACCCGCGTTGAGGTTCTCCTCGCGGCCTTGCGCTAGGGTTTCTATGTTTAACACCTTTATTTATTTGTGCGTATAATGTATTACAGTGCGGAGGATAACTCCAGTTCGACATTGCTATGTTTGTAAATGTATATGCTTTAATATACAGATAGACTACAGTCCCTTTTTAATGCGGAACATATGTGTCCCTTATATCTTTAAATGTTGCTGTATAAATGTTTCTTGGTTCGGTTCTTGAACGCGTCTTAGGGTTTTTCAAAAATCTTTACAGTGCTGTATACTTTCGTTTAATGATGAGGCCTGCACGTTTGGTTTAGATTCTTATTGCTAATGGTTGCAAAGAATTTGGAATGGAATACGTTTCCTTATCGCAGGTCTATCCCTGCATTCTCTGTTATAATACAAAAGGTTGTTATAATACAAAAGATATTGTTTTTCCTTATTCTCAGTTATAAAAGAGTAGCTAGTATCGGTCTCTGTTTAAGTTATAGAGTTACTCTTTTTTATTTATTTTCAGGAAAGGAACAGCTAATATTAGTCTCTATCCGAGTTATAGAATTTATCCTTCTTTATCATTTATTCTCAAGAAAAGAACAGCTAATACTAGTCTCTGTCCAAGTTAAAGAAATTAATATTCTTTACCTTCTATACTCAAGAAAGAACAGCTAATAACCATCTCTGTCCGAGTCATAGATATTACTCTTCTTATCATATATTTCAAGAAAATAGCAGTTATTATCAGTGGTTTTCCTTCAACACAGAATAATAGCAGAAATGTTTCTAGTAGATGTATGCATTGTGAGCCATACCTGCTCTTCTACAACCTACTTGTAATTGCTTGCCAAACCTCCCGACCGTAGGAAGACTTCTTTTTTATCTTCCACCCCCAAGCACTTGCAGGTCCTACTCGACTGTAATAACACTGGACTCGCCAGTAAAGGCTATCTGATCCTAAGCAGACTTAGCGTGCACAGGAAATTCTTTTCCTCTTATGCCATCTGATCCTAGCCAGACATAGCATCCAAAAGAAAAATGCTTTTCTTTTTCCTCCCTTGCCATCTGATCCCCAACCAGACTTGGCAATTCCCCCTTTTTCCTTTGGGGTCTCAACTACCTCAAGGTAGTTAGGGTTCCAGCATAACTGACTCATCAGTTACTTAACCAAGATTAATCATAACTCAGTTCCAATAATGTCAACACAATTATTTTTCATTAACACAAAATTAATAACCAGAATATATATATATAAT
>APFE031692968.1:0-11787 GCA_000404065.3 Pinus taeda
GAGCTACAACTCTCTCTCATTTTCCAGCTTCTCCTGGAAGGGAGCTACAACCCCCTTTAGCTCTTGCACTAGCCAAGATACTAGTACATAGGTGCTGGCCTACAGAAGGCTACAACCGTCTCTTTCTTCCAGGGACCACGTTTCATAAATTTTCAGACTATATCCATGAGCATCAATCAACCATTAAGAACTTCTCCATTAACCAATCAATTTTCACCAATTAGATCTGAATCAAGTAGATATTTCTCTAACAATGGTACCCAAAACACAGTACCAGTAACCACACACCAAAACAGAACCCAGAACACAGCAGCAATGAACAGAAGTAGCAAGATCACAGTTTAAAACATATACACTACTTTATCATCCTGAAACATGCATGCATACGCTTTTGAGTATGAAACAACCTGTGTATACGCGTTATGACTTCACTTAACCTGCGTTTATACACGCCTTCGCTTCACTGAACCTGCATACAGATCAATAAAGGATAATTCACTCTTTCAGATATTCAATCACTAATTAACCCAGATTATCAGACTTATAGATCAAACAAGCGCCACATCTAGTAGATCAAAAAAATATAAAGATATTATCATTCAAGCTTAAAGATTATGACCCATGAATAGATCTTATCCTTCTTTTGCGCTAAGGTTCCTCCTTCATTCAGATCCAGATCTGCATCACAACCCAATTACCAATATACTAGCTCTAGCACTTTATCAGATATTCAATAATAATGCAGATGATCCTTTGCCACATGATCTCCTTCCTCTTTTATAGACTTAGGCCTTCCACAATACCATGGTCCAAAACCATAACATTTCAATACCATGAACCTAAAACTAGGGATCAACACATCTGTCAAGACGCCATGGTCCAAAACACATGTTCAAGTCCCAAGGACTAACTAGCATGGACCAAAAGTATGATCCCGAACATATACACGCTTTTTCAACTTATAACCCGCGTGTATACGCGTCTTTGTTTAGATGAACCTACGTATATGTCTTTTTCTTCTCTCTGAGTGCCTGAACTGAGATCTGTTACCAAAGAGAGTTGCCATCAAGGACAACACCTGTGCCATAGCTCCAAACCTATGCCATAATGCCAACACTTATTACCATTATAATCATATACATGTCTTTACTCTACAATAACATAACTACCTGTGCCATTCGTATCAGTAATTAAATTGAGTGAGCATTATTTCTTGTAGCTGATGGATTCTACTTGATGTTTTCTTTGATGTTATTTCATCTTATAGAAAATTGTATACTACTCCAATTTTACTTTTCTATACTACCATGTAGAAATTATTGTACACGTACAAGATTCGAATCTACTGTAAAGGTACTACAATAGCAATTTAGGAGAATAAAAAATAATAATTCATAAATATAGTTCTTATTTATCAAAAATTATGAATATAGAATTATACATAAAGGAAAAATCATAAAATCTTCATGATACCGAAGTTAGGCTTAATTTAGAGTTAATTCATCCTTAATATATAATTTTAAAATTATTAAGTCATTTAGTAAGTGAGTAATTAACCATAATAGCCACAACATAACTATATTCCAATAATTATTGTCTAACACAAAAGAATAGGATAAGTACCCAAAAATAGGTAGGAGAGGTGAACTCTTCGAAGGAACTAGGAGTAAGGTTACAAAAATAAGACAATGACACTAAAACTAAGGTGCAAGCCCCTAAAATTAAGAGATAAATTGGAAAATGTGATTCTCATTCATAAAAATAGGTAATCATCCATTAATTTTAGGAAAGGTGTACTATTTTCCATCATAATGTCAATGTTTCCTTAAATGGGACCCATAAAAATAAGTTGATAAGGCCTATGATCTATAGGAGAGATAAAATTCTTAAGAGATGAAAAATATGCTCACATATTGGAGCTCAAGATTGAGAAATACTTGAACATTCTTGTCATATTAATGTTCTGAAAAGTACTACTAAAATAACTACTTCAAATTATTTTAGGAAATCCTTTTCTCATCAATATGTTTGACTTATTTTTAACATCCTATTTATCACCCTTATGTTGGAAGAAGAACATAACCCTAACTTACATCAAGTAGAGACATGACATACACTTCTCATAGTCATAGAAAGATGAACATTAATGCTCCATCACTCTATATGACATGGAAAAGAGTGATGCATTTATGTGATGTACTATATAGAGAAATATGAAGCTATCCTCGTCACTCTATCTCCTCAACAAGAGAGTCATAAAGGGTCTATTATCACCCCAAAATTTATTCTATGTTGTTAGAGAAAGAAATGATAGAGGTAACCACAAACCAACTTTGGAGGTTAAGATCTAGATTTCCTAATCTTAGAGAGGGCTCTCTCTTTATGATTTAACTTTGTTTTAGTTAATTTATTTTAGGCTATTTATGATTGTGTTGGGGTTTTTGATTTGAATTTGGATGGTGGATCACTTAGAAGAAAAATGGTTGTGGTTTACCATTGGGCTATGTGGTCAAATGTGAGACAAACGAGACTGGATTAAGTTCTAAAAACATTGTCTACAGGGCAAGATAGAGGAGTTACTAGAGATCTCAAAGGCTTTATGGTGAAATGGTTTCCAGTAGCATGCAGGGAGCAATTAAGGGTTCCCTAGGCAAGATTATGAAGAGAAGTGAAAGAGGTCAACTGGGATGGGAGAGCAATTAAGGGTTCTCAAATCTAGATATTAGAGGAAAACATATAAATGATTAACTATGAAAAACAGAGTATACTTAAACAAATTCTGAGTTAAATTTCCAGTTAATTCATTCAAATTTAGATAACATTTAAGTTTATGAAACGCGTAAGAAAGTAACAAAATTAGACAAAGAAGATACTTCACTACAATAGCTCATCTCATGAATCCTACAGTCCAATCTTTTTATTACTTGCTCGAGTTTGTTGACTTGAAAATTTGTACAACAACCCTTAGGTTTAAGATCAAAATAAATCTACAAATGTATAGAAATCCGCACACAATACTTCGAACTATGAAGTATTTATACAATAAGAATTTACAAAATATCTAAAAATGCATTGATAACCAATCTACGAAAAAGAAGTATCTTCATGTAAGAAGATAGAGACAACTATTGAACTGTTGTTTGTTGTCCCTATTATTTAAGTTGTGTTGGCTTTTAATCTTTGATCTTTTCCCTCTAATCTTCTTTGTTGTTTGTTCTTTACGTAGGATGTTATATTCACTTATGAGTTTTCATTTGTTTGTCTTTCAACTGTATTTCTTGTGCCATGATTGCTTTGTCACCTCCTTTTACATTTACCTTTTACCGTAAATATTACTCACTCTTCCATCCTTTTGTGTTTTCAGTAAAAATGATTTTTACTAAAAGACACATGTAGAATACAAAATGTTGCTTGGAGAGTAGTTCATAAGAATCTTTTGTTGTGCTGGTGAAAATAATTTCATCTCTTTTTTAACATTTACTGTGTAAATTTTTTCCTTTTTCTGTGTGATAATTGTCTTTTCCTTCTAAATAAAGCCCTTTGAATACATTTCCTTGTGAATTTTGGAGTAAACAGGTCCTGGAACTATTATCAAAACTATTTATCCAAGCTCTCATTTTGCTAATCACCTACAAAATAAAACAATCATCAATAAAGCATAGGTCTATGGGGAAGGCAATCAATGGCTTTATCAAATTAAGATGTCTGTGGACGGAGTCCGGACTATGTTTGGGGAGGTAATCAGTGTTCAAATTTGGTTGCAGATGCTCAGTGTGGCGCAAAAGGCTAAGCAGCAGTTTGAAGTGAAAAAACGTGCAAAAAGAGTCAAAATGGGTTTTTTTTGGCATTTTAATGGGTAACGGTTAGATTTGGCGTGGAATTTCATAAATGAACAGTGAGTGGTTTCATTTTACGTCGGGAGACAGTTTTAGGTGCCATCGCATCACTTTTGGCAATCGGACGATATTTCCTTGAGAACACACAAGTTCACCTAGAGCTGCCACGTAACCGAAAGGGGCCTGAGCAAAACCATGAATCTCGCGTGCTCTCGGGCTGCTAAAACTAGGAAAGAGAATCATCGCGATATGGCTGCATGCCATCAAATTTGGGGTTGCAAGATCTAATGGCTGTCGCGGAGTGGAAATGTACGAAGGGAATAAGCGTGGAGATTTGTGGGGCCCAGGGGGGATTCATTACACTTAACTATAATTAATTAATGAATAAGGTAGGGTTAAATATAAGTGGGTTTAATAAAATAGGACCATGGTTTAAATGTGGTGGGTTTTCTTAACTGCATTGAGGGTGGTGGCTTAAACGTGTTTATGTCAGGAAAAATCTATTTGAAGAAGAATGTCAGAGACTCATTCTTTCTTTAGTATGAAATGATTCTCTGAGAATGAGTATCTTGGTATGTCCTGCTTGGCATTTTCTTTTACGTGTGAATCTCTCTCTAAACTCTGCTATTTCATCGTTGTGGTTCATCGGTGTTTTGGATACATATGCTGAAGTGAGCCTTCCCTATAACCTTCCATTGTGAAAATTGTCGTGACACTTTTCTTTGGGTTGGCAAATAGACTTTTCCATTTCCTTCCTTGAGCTCGCTCACTCACTGAAGCCCTAACCTTGAGTTTCCAATGGTTTATTTACTTCTCTTTTGTTATCAATCACATATGTTTCTATTAAGATGATAAAAAAGAGAGAAATTGCTTGTGGGCACTCATCTCATAAGAGCATTAAGCTGATTGTGAATGGCAGAGTTAATTAAATAATACATCGGGGAAACAAAACTTATAATAAAGGGGTTTTATTGGTTTGTTAGGCAAAATATGGTATGGCGGAGTTAATTAAGTAAAGTGGAGGGGGAATCTAAACACAGGACAAGGGGGGTTTTATGGGTTTTTTAGATAAAATAGGGAAATTAATAAGGGGAAACTGATTTTTTCAAAGGAAAATGGGTTTCACACTAGGGAAGAGGGTTTTGGGTTATGAAATGACCTTTGGAAGGTAATTTGTTTGGGAAATGTGTGAAACCAAGGGTAAGGGTCAAAGTGAAGGGAAAATGGTATATTTTTAAGAAATTATGAGATAATGGGGAAATTAGCAAGTATGTAATGGGGGTGATACTAAGTAAGGGGAAGTTAATTAATTGAGCTTGTGAACATCTTTTCACTTTCATAACTGCTCCTGCACACTGAAACATAGGATTAAGCATGATAAATGTGCTTATGCTTTGACAACCTTGTATTTCTGCAGCCTTTCTTCTACCTACCCTTTACTTATCCTAACATTTTTTCTTCACTTTGTTGGGTACATTTAGGCTAGCAGACCCTTTATTTCCTTTCCTTTTCACAAGTTAAGTATCTACTTCTAGCCTTATAACTTCCAATGGCTCCGATTAAGTTGTTGAGTACATTTTATTTCTCTACCTAAGTACTAATCTACCAAGATTAAACAGTTTGGCTAGATCTTTATTCTCTATCTATAAACATGAAATTTAAAACATGAACTAGTCAATATTAAATAATTTCATTATCATGGGTTGTGGCATTTATGACAAGCTGCACACAACCATTATTTTGCATAGTAAAGTAAAAAGTAGTGGCACTTGGGATTGCACACTTTCATGATCTGTTTTTGTTTGGGGTTCATATTTTTTCACTTTCTTTTCAATTTTCTTATTCTTTTATTCCTTTGATATTTCTTTTTAGTACATACCCTCTTTACATTTTTTAATTTTTAATATGGAAAACATTTTGCAGAAAGCAAAAGTATGTATAATATTACAAGACTAATCATAGCCAATTCAAAATCATGAATCCTATTATTATAGGACCCTAATAGTGGCTACACATGAGGATGGCATTTCCTGGTGAAATATCAAGAACTTTGAGATCAATAGCTTTTGAATTGTGACTTCAATTACCCTGTAAACTATTCTTCTGTGATTTTTGCATTATTCACACTTATGATTGTGAAACCTTCAAATCTCAGTGCCTTATCTCTGGGATTCAACTTCAAAAGATGACCATCCAATCTAATCTAAACTCTTCAATGTTATGTACAATTGCTGAGTGATGGAAAAGGTATGCATTTACCATTTATTTCTTTATATTTTCCTTGGGATCATAACTCCTTTACATTCTAAAATGGTAATATGTTAAAGAATTATGATAGAATTAAGGAGATTTGTGATTAATACAAAATAAGTAATTATTGTCTTTTTATATACAGAAAGTGGAGGGAATAGAAAATCACTATTCAGAAGGTAAAGACAAAAGAAAGGCAATTGTTGGGCCTCCGTTAGGAAACTGTGTCCACACAAGAAGAAAGAGACTGGAGAGCATAGCTCGGGAAAAGACGGAGAAAACATAGTGGTTGCGCAAGAGGACAAGAAGACAACTGAAGATGGAAGATTAAGAGAATCCCTTGGGCTCTTTTGATCCTAAAGCATTGCTACATTAAAAGTTATCTATAACCTTGATGTATCTGCCTACCCATTATAGATGGGGCAGCGATTGTAAGACAAAAAGAGGATTGATTTTTCAGAATTACTGCTATAATTTCAACTTTGATCATCAACTCTCTTTGAGGAGCGATCGTTGTAACTCTGCCATATATGATTAATATATAACTCAGTTGATGTTCCATTATCTGATCCTAGAGTAAATGCATCAGTGCTTCCGTGGTCGCTAAGGGCCCGGCCCTGTTTGACCCACTTGCTTCTTGTATCATTATTTTACAATTAAAGTCGTGTGTGGCTTGATTTCCTTTAAATTTCCTTAATTCTCCTTATTCAGTAATATTTTGTTTCTAAAAATCTCGCTGAATTACTCTGTTACATCAAGATCGTAATTAGACTGCATTGATAACATGATTGTTATTCATAACACAATGCCGTGTTGTTCCTTTTGAAACAATATGACGCTGTCTAGTCTACATTGTGTTGTTCACTCAAAATTGCAACTGTTGTTCATTTAATTGTTGTTAAAGGATAATCACGATTGTCATTCCTTTATATTTGAAATTAATATTCACTCTACCAGAATAAGATTATTGATTCTATTTATTTATTGTCACTTTGTGTGTACACTTAATGAGATTTGTTGTTCCTTTATTATTTGAAGATTGTTGTTCAGTTCGTTTTAGTTAAAGATTGTTGTTCGGTTCATTTCGGTAAAGAGTGTTGTTCAATTCATTTCTGTAGATTAAGCTTTGTTGTTCAATCTTTTCAATGGACTTAGTTGTTATTGCTTTTCTGCAAGGATTTGTTTTCACTTTTTAATTGATAGTGCAACAAGTGTGTTTTAGTAAGCATTTCCAATCGAATTGTTATTAATTGCTTTAGTGTGGATTGAAAGATCTCCAACTGTAAAGAACATTGACTATCATTGTCTAAGTTCTCAGATTAGAGGTCCTATTTATGATTGATTTCATTTATATTAGTTGATAGAGGAAAGAGTTATCACTACTACATCCTTGAGTGATAAATTGCTATAGTTTTCTAAATGAATGATTTAAGGTTTAGAGCATTAAGGTTTCTTTTAATTACAAGTAGATTCTATTTCCAGCATTCGTTTACTCTTGTATTTAGCAGTATACTACAAACTAGAAAACATTACTCTTTAATCAAGTGACCGCCTCAGATTGAGTACACTCTTGAGATAAAAAATCATATTTGGATTGATAATTAATGTAGGGTAAATAGGGGTTAAAAAGACACCTTTTATCACTCAAGATTTTGGCGCCATTACCAGGGAGAGTGTAGCCATTTTTTCTAAGAAGAGTAGTGTGCATTTAATAAGTACCTTCTAGGAGAGAATTGGGTATTAAAAATAAAAGGTAAGAACCTGCATACGAAGCATGTAACAGCCCTGTTCTCCCGCCCTCTTTTTTGCAGATTTGTTGATTACATTGGGTAGAAATAAGTATTTGAGTTGTGTGCATGACTAAGCAGGAAAAGCTTGAAAAGAATCTAAAACCACTACCCAAACCTGATAAAGCTAAGGGACCGGTGACCATTGGCCGATCGACTTTTATAGATGATATCATTAAAACAGTAGAATCTCAGCCATTAGTAGGTCCTAGAAAAGTTACATCTAGACAACCTACTAACTCCCTTCGGGCCACAAAATCACCATCTATAGCCTTTGCTGAGGTGCACAGCCAAACATAAGAGCAAGATTTTTAAGAAATTGAGAATTCTAGCCCAAAATATTTACAAGAAGGGAACCTTAGTAATCTCTGTGAAGGAGGAGGAGAAATAGGGGAAACAAAAGAACCAAGATCTCTTCTTGGAATAGTTCATCAGCTAAGTAGCCTAGATAAGGGATGTGTTGTCAAAATCATCAAGAACAAAGTTGAATAACTTCAAGAGCCAAGATCCCCCTAGATATTAGTTCAACAAGGAACTCTCATCATCCCAAACCAAGGAAGTGTTGTTAAGACCATTCCTACTCCTTCTAGTCAGCCTAGGAATAACTCCATAGAAATCCCAGAAGGATATTGGCACATATTTGATCAAATGGCCAAGAATCAGCAAACACCTCAGACCTCCACACTATAATATCCCATTGTGGAAACTGTAGTAAATGCACCTATGAAAGCCATACCGCTACAACATATCCCTACATTCCATGGCCTAACATTGGAAGACCCAAATGCATTTTTGTTTGAATTCGATGTATTATGCCAAGGGTATGACTATACCACTGATCCCAAAAATCTAAAACTATTTCCATCCACATTTAAAGGAGCAGCTTTACGATGGTTTATGGGATTAGGTGGAGTTGTTATAAACGACTGGGATCAGATGAAAGGTGCTTTTCTAAACAAATATCAGGATTATTGTAGGTCTAAATAATTATAGGATGAAATATTTCAGATGGTAGCCAGACCTAATGAGACACTAGAAGAGTATGTTGAACATTTTCAATATAATCTTCAAAGATCTCCTTATGCATCATTACCCTTACTTGACAATGTGTTAAAAACTACATTAATTAAAGGAATGAAGGAACAATGGATCGAAACACTAAATATCATGGGAAAAGGTGACATTTCTCAATAAAATTTTTCTGACATTATTGATTTTTGTATTAGGAGTTCAAGAGGCAATACAAGGCTAAAACTAGTGGAACATGACATGCTCACAAGGGACAACAAGATCTTTAGTGGAGGAGTAACCCGCAAAAAAATTAGTAATTTGCTGGAGGATTTCAAAATTGATATATTTGGCACTCTGACAATGCAGCTCAATATTATGCAAGCCAAACAGAAACAAGTAGAAGCAGAGCAAAGCCTGACAATATTCTGCCCTAGATGCAGAAAGAAACATAGCCATAAAGAGTTCCCACTAGATGTAGTTCAAATCTGCGCTATTTGTAGAAAAGATCACTCCATAGAGAATTTCCCCTTACTCTCAAGTTTGAAAGCAGTGTAGAAAGAAGCGTAAGAAGAATCAGAACTAGTGTACCTACTCAGTCAACATCGTTAATGGCAGCCACGAAAACTAGGTATTCCCTCCGATCCATGTTCTTCTTTCCAACCTCCACAATATCATGCTCAATAATATAATACAGTGTGGAAAAATCAACCACCCTTCCCAAGCTGTTCACAACAACCATTTCCTTCATCACCATGGCCAAATCAAACAAGCCAAACTAATTGGCCAAACTTTCCCTACTCTCCACCATGTTGGCAAAACAATGCATATCCAACATAATGGTCCCCTTCCACTTTGCAAAGTCAAGCCTGTCATTCAAACTGGAAAAGACTGATGAATTAGCTAGCTGGAACCATCTCCCTCCCTCAACCCACACTGCCAGCGCCATATACACTACAAAAAAATCCCCAGTCCAACTTAAGACTGCAACTCCCAACCCAACCCAACTTGAACCCTAATAATAGATTGGTTCAATATTTTCAAATAACCGAAACACCAGAACTTGAAATCGATGTAAGCGAGTGAAACAACCTTCAATTAAGGTCTGGGCGCATAACAAAAACTGAGGGAGATAAAAATGCTCAAGTTGAAAGTTTGTTACCTGTAGAACAACTACTACAAGAAGAGGATGTGGTCAGACAACAAAATCACAACCAGGTAGCCACATCTTCTCCCCCATTCCCAGAATGACTAATCATACCGTGCCCAATAGAACATCTTGACTTTGATCTTCTAGGAGAACTAAGAAATTTGTGTATAAAGATTCCACTCCTCCAGGCTATCCAAGATATCCTGATATATGCAAAAACCATCAAAGAGCTATGTATAAACAAGCCAAAGAGGAGAATAACAACTAATCCAACCATCTAAGTAGTCGGCACCCTATCTGATCTACTATCAGGAAGAGAATCACCTGTCAAATATGAAGACCCAAGGAATCCTATAGTGATGGTGAAAATCAATGGACAAACCTTTTCAAATGCTATTAGGCCCCTATACTACTAGTGTAACCCCTTATTATTAGTAGTACAACCCCCTTATTATATTGATGTACCCATGTAGTGCCCATATTGCTACTATTGTGCCCCATAGAAGCCCACTATTGTTATTATTGTGCCTTTATATTATTATTGTTATGTAGGCTCTGATTATATAATGACCCCTTAGACTCCTATATATAGAAAGGAGGTCTTTTCATTGTATCATCCAAGAATTGTTCATTTATGTAATGTAAAGGAGGTTGCCCCCTCGAAGAGGCTGAATTCTAAGGCGTTGATCTATCTTTTCTATCTTTTCTTGAGCCTGGTTTCATAACATTTGGTATCAGAGCTTT
Source organism: Pinus taeda (assembly GCA_000404065.3). NCBI lineage: Eukaryota > Viridiplantae > Streptophyta > Pinopsida > Pinales > Pinaceae > Pinus > Pinus taeda. Next base: position 10,776 of record APFE031692968.1, read on the forward strand.
GGATTCTAGGGTTTCGCTGCTCCAAACAGGTCATCGTGGAATTTTCGCTATAACCTTTTTTCTATGAAGTTTCAGAAGTCGAAAAAAAACCCATTTGAGAAGACATCATGCTGAATCGTAGGTCCAAATTTTAGAACCTTTTGCACTATATTTTTGGAGATATCAACTGAGGAAGTTGGTCTTTTTGTAGACTCCTGAATTACATTCCAAACAGGTGACCTGGGGAAAATCGTCATAACTTTCTCTCTGAGAATCGGATTGAAATTTTATAAAAAGGTATAGAAAGGGGATAGACTGTAGTTTCCTCTATATATTTTTCAAATCTAAAGATCGAAACAGTGACTCGTGGCTCATCGTACAAGTTCGCTCTACTGAGCTAGTCTATAATCAGGTCATTGTGGGAGATTTCACATAACTCTTCCTTGGTGAATCCAATTTGGATCAGACTAGTGGCATTGGAAAGAGGACACAGAGGGCTACCATAGACTGCAATTTCAAAATTGGATGATTTGAATGTATAGAGATACATCAGAGGCAATATCGAGCTCCTACAAAGTAAAAAAAAGGTGTGTAGATTCGTTTAAATTTTTGCTTAAGATTGGTTTGAAATTTGTTTTGAAGGAATTCAAAGGGCATAGTAAAGCATTATTATCGGTAACTGATGCCGTGAGGAAAGAAAATGCAAACACCTAGTAAGGAACCTAAAAGCTCTAGCATGACTCATGAAGAAGAGGAAGAAATGCAACATGATATATCAAAATTACAAGACCAAGTGCAACAACTGTCCCTTGCACAAAAAGGAATAGACTCTAAGATGGATGGTTTAAAGAAAGGTGTAGAAGCTAAGATGGACTGTTTAAAGAAAGACGTAGAAGCTAAGATGATTGACGTGGAAGCCAAGATGGATGATTTAAAGATAGATTTGAAGACATGCATGGAAGATTTGAAGACAGATTTAACAAAGTTTCTACAAGAAATGCTTACTAATGGTGAAAGGGTAGTAAAGGAAACT
>APFE031692968.1:11797-43134 GCA_000404065.3 Pinus taeda
TTCATATTTAGAACCGGATCAATTTTTATGGTATAAAGGGCTTTGTTCTCGTAAAAAACGTGTTACGTGGTCAATTTTCACGGAGGAAATGATAGCACATTATGAGGATACAAAGAGCAACACCTTCTTTAGAGCAACACCACAACAATTGGAAAGAGTAGAAGGGCTTTGTGACATATTGGAAAGAAAATTTATGGAAACAAGGAAGCATACCCCTCACAACTATAAAGATGGAAGTGTTGTTTCTCCTAGCCTTCCACAACCTACAAGGGTTACACCACAACAATTGGAAGAAAAAAGAGAAAAGGGCTTTGTTACAATTGTGATAGAAAATACACTAAAGGTCATAAGTGAGCTGAGAAGAAATTATTTTACATAGAATATGAAGAGGAGGAAGAAAAGGAGAAAGAAAGGTCAAAAGAAGAGGATATACTCCAGGAAAAAAGCCTAGATAGAAGAAATGAATTATACCATATCTTGTAAAGCATTGGCAGTAATTACCACTCCTCAAACTATCGAGATAGAAGGACATATCAAGAAGAAAAATATTCAAGAAGTGAAAGATCACATCGAGCATCAAGAAATGAATCCGACCATATCTTGTAAAGGATTGGAAGAAATTATCACTCCTCAAACTCTAAAGATAGAAGGACATATCAAGAATAGAAAGGTTCAAGTGGTGAAAGACCACATCATGCATCAACAACAAGTTCTCCAACTTTTAAAGGATAATGCCACTTTGGTGCAAAATTGAATGCAACAACAGGCAGATCAACATCGTAGTGAAAAATGTTTTGATGTAGGTGATTGGGTATTTTCACTGCTACATCTTAGGCAAGCTATTTGTGAGAAGGAAATATTGGCAATACTACATGCACTTAAAAAATGGTGACCTTACCAAATGGGAAGACACTTCATGGTAAAAATGGATCATGATAGTCTTAAATACTTTTTAGAACAACTATTATCTTTAGAAGAACATAAAAAATGTGTCACAAATATGTTGGGTTATGACTTAGACATCATCTATAGAAAATGGAAGCAAAATTTTGTTGCAAATGCACTCTCAAGAAAGGATGAGGATGTGGAAACATTGTTTTATGCTATTTCTATTATCCAACCAGATTGGATAAATGAAGCAAGGGATGAATTGAAGAAGGATGAAGAAGTATGGCCACTTATTCAAAAGTTGCAAAAGATCCCAATTCAAACAATATTGCTAGAAATTGAAGAGGAAGGAAAAATCATCTTGGAACCTGGAGCAGTCATAGAAACAAGAACCCGACAACTACGAAATCAATCAATTTCAGAGTATCTCATCAAGTGGAAGAACTTACCCACTAAAAATTCCACATCGGAGGACAAGAAGTTTATATAGAAGCATCAAGAACTACTCAAGCGTTGTGGACAACACGTTTTTGAAGGAGAGGAGCATGTTAGGCCCTTATACTACTAGTGTAACCCCTTATTATTATTAGTACATCCCCCTTATTATATTGATGTACCCATGTAGTGCCCATATTGTTACTATTGTGCCCCATAGAATCCCACTATTGTTATTATTGTGCCCTTACATTATTATTGTTCTGTAGTCTCTAATTATATAATGACCCCTTAGACTCCTATATATAGAAAGGAGGTCTTTTCATTTGTATCATCCAAGAATTGTTCATTTATGTAATGTAAAGGAGGTTTCCCCCTCGAAGAGGCTGAATTCTAAGGCGTTGATCTATCTTTTCTATCTTTTCTTGAGCTAGTTTCATAACAAATGCCCTAGTTGATTTAGGGGTTGCAATTAATATTTTAACAACCACCACTTGTCAAAAACTTGACATTACATCAGTAGAACCAAATACCACCCTATTGGAACTGGCTGACCAATCGATAGTTAGGCCATAAGGTACACTACATGATGTCATGGTATCTATAGATTCCCGGGAATACCTTGCCGACTTTCTGATAATCAACCCCAAAAACTGACTCGATGGACACCCTTTAATCTTAGGAAGACCCTGGCTAGCGACTATTGATGCTTACATTGGTTACCATCAAGGCAGTATGACTATAACTAGAGGGAGTAATATCAAGAATCTAGCTCTATACCCTCCAACCCAGCCAAGTTTAACAATAATGAAAACTAACAAACAATCTGTATCATATCTCACAGAAAAAATTAGGTCCTCATTAACCATAGAATATGCCATCAATTTTAAAGACCAAACAGAGCATGACATTATTAACAGCTTCATTAACCAATCCGAATCCAGATCCCATATACAATGTCACATGATAGAGGCAGCATTTGACAATGAACTAGAAGAAGATCCCATCAACGACACTTATGATCAATCAATACCCACTACCTCTACTTCAAAAAACAAAAATATAGAGATTGAGCTGGGAAAAACCTTGAACATTAAAAAAAACCTGACTCCTGAACAAGAAGAAAAGCTGGTCCAACTACTGAGAAAATACAATGGAACGTTTGCCTAGGATTATCCGGACATGAAGGGAATTGATCCCCAGCTGTGTACGCACCACATTTATACAGAAAAGGATGCTAGACCCATTCGCCAACCCCAATGGAGACTCAACCCTCACTTGAAAGATATTTTGAAAGCTGAGTTACAAAAACTTTTAGATGTAAACTTTATTTATCCAATCTCCGATAAGAAGTGGGTCTCTCCACTAGTAGTGGTGCCAAAGAAGAGTGGAAAATGGAGGATTTGTGTAGACTATATAGAATTGAACAAAGCAACTCAAAAAGATCACTTTCCCCTTCCATTCATGGATTAGGTATTAGATTCATTAGAAGGAAAGAAATTCTTTTCTTTCGTAGATGGCTTCAATGGGTATAATCAGATTCAGATGGCCCCTAAAGACGAGGATAAAACTACTTTTACCTGTCCTTGGGGTACATTTGGCTACAGTGTCCTTCCATTTGGCCTATGCAATGCACCTGCCACATTTCAGAGGGCCATCCTTAGCATCTTTTCAGATTTAATAAATGAAGGGCTCGAAGTATATATGGATGATTTCACACTGTATGGAGATGATTTTGAGCCCGAACTAGAAACATTGGAAAAGGTGCTGCAACGATGTATTGCCACCAGGCTCTGCTTGAGCCATGAAAAGTGCCATATGATCATGACCGAGGGATTCATCCTAGGTCATTATATCTCAGTAGCCAGAATACAGGTAGATCTGGCCAAAATTCAAATAATTTTGTTAATACCTACTGCTACCACACAGACAGAGGTACGTAGTTTTCTAGGATTTTTTGGTTATTATAGGAGATTCATAGAGCATTTTTCTCAAATAGCTACACCTCTATACGCACTGACAAGGAATGTTGATTTTATTTGGACAGATAAATGCGACCATGCTTTTGAGGATCTAAAAAAGCTTGTGTCAACAACCCTAATGCTTAGAGGCCCAAATTGGGATCTGCCATTTCAAATTTCATCTAATGCTTCAGACACATCTATTGGAGCACTCCTTGGATGTGAAGAAGATAAAAAGCCATATGCAATTTATTATATTAGCAAGAATTTATCTCCTACTGAACTAAACTACACCGTAACTGAAAAAGTGTTTGTGGCTGTAATACATGCTGTAAATAAATTTAGGCATTACATCGCTGGATATTCTATTGTTTTATATACAGATCACTCTGCCATAAAATACTTAGCAAATAAACATGTTACAAATGGTACAGTAATAAGATAGTTGATTTTATTGCAGGAATTTGACATCACAATAGAAGATTGACCTGGGAAAGAGAATCCTATAGTAGATTTTCTCTCATGAATGCTGAAGCCAATGGACGTAGCAACAGTCGAAGATAAATTCCCAGATGAACATTTGTTTCCTATTACTGTCAAGACACCCTGGTATGCTGATGTTGCAGATTATTTAGCGGTAGGTAAATTACCAAAGCATCTAACCCCTAATGAATGAAAACAAATTGTGCAATGAAGTACCTAATTTTCTTGGATTGGGGGCTACTTATTTCATACAGGGGTAGATATGCACATTAGAAGATGCACCCGCGAAGATGAAATATTTGACATTCTGAAAGCTTGTCATGATGGACCATGTGGCGGGCATTTCACAGATTGCAGGACTGGTCACAAGGTTTTGCAAAGAGGCTATTACTAGCCCACAATATTTAAAGACACTAAGAAATTTGCTCAAGCTTGTGACATTTGCAAAGAGCAGGACACACTAGACAGTCCGACAAAATGTGTTTAAACCCACAGTTAATAATCGAACCATTTTAACGTTGGGCACTCGATTTTGTTGGTCTGATCAACCCATTATCAAATCAGAAAACATATACTCTAGTAGCAACAGAGTATGTTACCAAATGGGTTGAAGCAGAGGCACTTCCAAGAGCTATAGAGGATTCCGTAATACATTTCATTTCCAAATATTTGTGTGATATGGCCTCCCGAGGGACATAATCATGGATGGAAGACAATAGTTTGTAGGTAATAAAATCACTACAACATTAAAAAGTTATCACATTCAGCACAAAATTACCACTCCATATCACCCACGTGCAAATGGCCAAGTAGAGAGCACGAATAAGGTGATAGAGATAATACTTACAAAAATAGTTGCATTACACAGACGCGATTGGGCTTCAAGATTGCCTGAAGCCTTGTGGGATACCGAACAATGTGGAGAAATACCATTGGTCATTCACCATATCAGCTAGTATTTGGAAAAGAACCGATCTTTCCAATAGAGTTCGAAATACAAACATTAAGAACAGCACAGGAGATTGGTCTAAATTTAAATGAGGCTTGGACTAACAAGTTACAGCAAATTAACGAGCTAGATGAAATCAGGCTCTCGGCTCTTCAACACACTATATTAATTCAACAACAACAAGCAAAATGGCATGACACCCTCATCAAAACAAAAATATTCCACGAAGGAGATTGGGCACTCCTATATAATTCTAGGTTTCAGGATTTTTCGAGAAAACTCCACACTCAATGGCTTGAACCATATGAAATATAGAAAGTGCATGACAATGGCACTATTACTTTAACTACTATTGACGGATCTGGACATGCCTTTAAAGTAAATGGTCACCAAGTGCGATTGTACCATAAACCGCTTACTCGGGAACCCTTTTACCAATAGCTATGGGAAGATTATGATATGTAAATTCTTGCTGAGGAAAATCATCCTTCCTCGACATTGGTTCACTAAATAATCCCATTGCTCTCAAACTTTGTACATAAGTTTTTCTTTTCTGCTTGTATAAACTAGTTTCTCTACATACTTTTACGTTTCTACATTTTTTGCTTTTTGTTATTCCTTTCTGAAGGAACAACATTTCCACATCTTTGTTGTTCCTTTCTGAAGTAACAACACTTTCGCATTTTTATTGTTCCTTTCCAAAGGAACAACATTTCTGCATTTCTATTGTTCCTTTAGGAAGGAACAACACTCCCGCATTTCTGCTATTCCCTTTTGAAGGAACAACACTTCTGCATTTTTGTTGTTCCTTTCTGAAGGAACAACATTTTCGCATTTTTGCTATTCCTCCTTGAAGGAACAACACTTTTGCATTTGTTGTTCCTTTCTGAAGGAATAGCACTTCCGCAACTTTTGTTGTTCTTTCCAAAGGAACAACACTTCCGCATTTCTACTGTTCTTTTCCAAAGGAACAACACTTCTGCATTTTTGTTGTTCCTTTCCGAAGGAATAACTTTTCCACATTTTTATTTTTTCTTTCGGAAGGAACAACACTTTCGCATTTTAACTGTTTCTTTCTGAAGGGACAACACCTTCGCATTTTTCTGTTCTTTTTTAAAGGAACAGTGTTTCCGCTAGATTGCATTTTTGCTATTCCTCTTAAAGGAACAACACTTTTGCCTAATTGTTTTTTCTGTTGCTCTTAAATGAACCGCACTTCCGCCAGATTGTTTTGTCATTCCTTTTAAAGGAACAACCCTCCTTCGCATTTTTCTTTCTGTCATTCTTTCCAAAGGAACAGTAGTTTCGATTTCGAATGATCCATATTTTCGAAGGATCCGTATTTTATTTCACGCTTCCTTTATTTGTTGTTCCGTTTAAGGAACAACTGCTATCCCTCTTAAGGAACAACAGTTTCGAGTGTATTTCTTTCCTTTTGTTTGTTGTCCCTCTTAAAGCAACCACAGTTTTGTGTGCATATATTCTTTTTGTTGTCCCTCTTAAGGAACAACAATTGTTTCATCTAAGGAACAACACTTTTTGAGTGCATTATTTTTGTGTGTGTGTTTCTTAAATAACATCATTTAGAGCATTTTTGTGAATGATGGTTCACTATTCATGATCCCTTTAAGGCACAAGCATACATTCATGCAAGAACACAAAAACTAGAGGATACTAAAATCACCAAACCAAAGAAAATCATTATCTTTAGAGAAATTGCTTTGTATCGATAAGAAGAAAGAGGAAAGGACACAACTATTTATATCACTTTGTTGTCTTTATTTTCATTAAAACTAATTTTATTGATTATTTTTATCATGTTGGTTCTTCCTTAATCTTCATAATTCTCTTTGATCATTATTATTGAATAATAATAAGGGAATATTTTTCCTCTATTGAGATTTTCAGACTTCTTCCACAATCCCTACTCATAAGGAGTGTTCAACCATGCTCTGTATATAAATAGGAAAGTCCTATATAAAAGAAAAGAAAAAAAGAGAGAAAAATATATATCTATATGATTACTAACATGATTTGTTAGATGAAGGATAGGGGGCCTCATCAAGAGCCAACCTACCATGATCATAAGGAAGCAGTGAAGTGGCATTCCCACTGTGGCCACCACACCAAGGATATGATCCAAGAGGCATATTAGAAAAATAAAAAAGTCCTTGAAACAGGAGGTCTCATCACGAGCCGTCTTGTCCACCTTTCACTCCTTCCTGGTGAATAGCATTGTGATTCATCTGGTTACCAAGCCAGCACAATGTCCTCCATTCTAACATCACATAGCACTTTCCTAGGCATACATAAAGGATTATGGTTCCAAGGGTGAAACAAGCAACTTTGTCAAGGTTATGAACACCTATGGGCAATAGAGCTCTGCTGATGGTATTTAAGTCATACTTTTCATACACCAATAGTCATTATAAACCCTTTTCTTATATCTTTATCTTGATTTCAAATGAGATTATGTGATTTAACCATTTCGAACCTCTTACACATGAAATATCGGTTATAAATCAATCATAATGGTTAAAGTGGATAATGACTGGATAATCATTTTTACGTATGTCAGTTGTCCTCTCCTCTATTTTTCGCATCATTTCATAGCATTTATATTAGGTCCTTATAATAATAGTGATGCCTCCATTAATATTGTAGTTGTATCCCTTATTAATATTATTGTGCCCCTATTGTCTCCATATTGTTATTACTGTGCCCATAGAATCCCTCTATTGTTATTTTTATGCCTTTATATTATTATTGTTAGGTCGGCTTGGTTATATTGCGACCCCTTAGACTCCTATATATAGAAAGGAGGTTTTGTCATTTCAATCATCCAAGAATTGCTCTTTTGTGTAATGTAAAGGAGGTTTCCCCCTTGAAGAGGCTGAATTCTAAGGCATTCAACTATCTTTTCTATCTTTTCGTGAGATGGTTTCATAACATTTGGTATTAGAGCTTTGGATTCTAGTGTTTCACTGCTCCAAATAGGTCATCGTGGAATTTTCGCTATAAATTTTTTCTTCAATGTTTTAGAAGTGAAAAAAATACCCATTTGAGATGAAATCACATTGAACCTTGGGTCCCAATTTCAGAGCTTTTCGCGCCATGTTTGGAGAGATATGATCTAAGGAAGTTGGTCTTTTTGCAGACTCCTGAATTAAATTCCAAAGAGGTGACCTACGGAAACTTGTCATAACTTTCTCTCTAAGAATCGGATTGAAATTTTGTAAGAAGGTACAGAAAGAGGACAAAATGTAGTTGTTTGTATATATGTTTTAGAGCCAAAGGTCGACACAGTGACATGTGGCACTTCATACAAGTTCACTCTTCTGGAAAGGTCTATAATAAAGTCATCTTGGGATATTGTGCGTAATGCTTCCTTGGAGAATCTAATTTGGATTAGACTGGTGGCATTGGAAAGAGGACATAGAGGGCTACTACAAGTTACAATTTCAGATCTACATGGTCCAAAATTTCAAAGATACATCAGATTCAATATTGAGTTCCTACAAAGTGAAAAAGGTTGTGTAGTTTTTCTTTAAATTTTGCATAAGCTTGGTTTGAAAAATTAGTTTGAAGGAATTCAAAGGGCATAGTAAAGCATTATTATCAGTAACTGATGCCCCGAGGAAAGAAAATGCAAACACCTAGTAAGAAACCTAAAAGCTCTAACATGACTCATAAAGAAGAGGAAGAAATGCAACATGATATATTAAAATTATGAGACCAAGTGCAACAAGTGTCACTTGCACAAAAAGTAACAAAATCTAAGATAGATGGTTTAAAGAAAGATGTTGAAGCTATGATGGATGGTTTAAAGAAAGGTGTAGAAGCTAAGATGGATTGTTTAAAGAAAAGGATAGAAGCTAAGATGGATGCCATAGAAGCTAAGATGAATGGCATGGATGCTAAGATGAATGGCATCGACGCTAAAATGGATGGCATGGATGATAAGATGGAGGAATTAACGATAAATTTGAATAAGTTGCTACAAGAAATGGTCACTAATAGTGAAAGGTTAGTAAAGGAAACTCATGATGAGAACAAAAGAAATGTTAATCATGATTCTGTAGACTCTAATGGTTGATCGAAGACCCACCATATTCCAAAAATCGATATGAGGAATTTTAATGGCAAGGATCCTGCAACATGGATATTACAGATGGAGCAATTTTCTGATCTCAATAATGTGTAAAACACACAAAAGGTACGTATTGCAACTTTATATTTGGAACCAAATCAGGATATTTAAAAACTTATCACAAGGTTAAGAAGGAATTTTTTTGGGATGGACTTAAATCGGATATTCAAAAGTTTGTGGCAGAATGTTTGGTATGCCAACAAAATAAAGCTGAAACAATTAAGACACTAGGTCTATTACAACCTTTATCCATTCCAAGCCAACGTTGGGAGGAGGTTTCAATGGATTTTATCATAGATTTACCCAAGTCTGACAGAAAGAGTGTCATCATGGTGGTAGTTGACAGATTTACCAAGTATGCACACTTTTGTGCATTATCACATCCATTTAAAGCCAATACAGTTTCTACGACATTTATGGAAACAATTCAAAAGCTACATGGAAACCCAAAGATTATTGTAAGTGACAGCGATCCCATTTTTACAAGAAATTTTTGGACAGAATTATTTTGTTGTCTTGGTACTCAGTTAACACATAGCTCATCTTATCATCCTCAATCGGATGGGTAAATAGAGATAGTAAAAAAATGTTTGGAAGGATATCTTCGTTGCTTTGTATCTGATAAATAGACACAATGGGTCAAATGGTTGCCTCTGGCTGAATGGTGGTACAACACTTCCTTCCATACTGCAACAAAATTGACCCCATTTATGGCACTTTATGGATATCAACCACCATCCATCACATCATATTTAAGAAAAACTTTTAAGGTTCAAGCAATGGAACATCACATCGAGCATCAAAAACAAGTTCTCCAACTCTTAAAGGATAACCTTGTGTTGGCGTAGAATAGAATGAAACAACAGGCAGATCAACATCGCAGTGAAAGAAGTTTTGATGTAGGTGGTTGGGTTTCCCTACGGCTACAACCATATAAACAAATGTCCCTCAAGAAAGCTAATAAGGATAACAAGTTGTCACCAAAGTATTATGGTCTATACAAGGTGTCAGAAAAGATTGGTACTATGGCATACAAATTGGAGATCCCTGCAGCTTCTCGAGTGCACCCAGTTTTCCATGTTTCATGTTTAAAGAAGGTTATAGGCGACAAGCTCGCAGTTCAAACAATATTGCTAAAACTTGATGAGGAAGGAAAAATTATATTGTAACAGGAAGCAGTCATAGAAACAAGAACTTGACAACTATGAAATTGACCCATTTCAGAGTATCTCATCAAGTGGAAGAACTTATCCGCTGAAGATTCCACACGGTAGGATGAGAATTTTATACAGAAGCATCCATAACTACTCAAGTGTTGAGGACAAAACTTTTTTGAAGGAGATGGGCATGTTAGGTCCTTATGATACTAGTGGTGCCCCCATTAATATTGTAGTTGTATCCCTTATTAATATTGTTGTGCCCCTATTGTCCCCATATTATTATTACTGTGCCCCATAGAATCCCTCTATTGTTATTTTTGTGCCTTTATATTATTATTGTTAGGTCAGCTTGCTTATATTGTGACCCCTTAGACTCCTATATATAGAAAGGAGGTTTTGTCATTTGAATCATCCAAGAATTGTTCTTTTGTGTAATGTAAATGAGGTTGCTCCCCGAAGAGGCTGAATTCTAAGGTGTTCAACTATATTTTCTATCTTTTTGTGAGTTGGCTTCATAACAATTTCTATATCTATTTGTAAATTTTCATCATAAGCCTCGATTTCAATAATTCGCTACTTTTGCAATCATGCCATGAATATATACATCGTTCCTTTTTTCTGTAAGGTTGTCGTCCAGTACACGGATCCTCCATTTGTCTATCGAGGATGACCTATAACATTTTAGTGGGCATGGGTGATCTCCAAAATACACTGGCAGATGTGTCAATTCCTTAATTGGAGGTACTATGACTCCATCAAATCTCAGAAATCAAGTTTAATGATATTGACATTTTCCAATATGCACAACTTGTTGTTCCATTGTCATTTCTGTGTTTGTTTTTTGCTCTGTAAAAATTAACAGTGTGCTAATATTGAAAAAAATAGGAGGCAGAGCAATATGCAGCAAACCACAAGTGCTGATAATTTCTGATGTTGCACGAGAAATTCTGGAAAGAGTAGGATGGATCAATTACCTTACATGGCTACAATAGTCCCATGAAACTGTGACCATTTAATTTCTGTAGAATTTGCAAGAATATTACTCCATGGTGAGGGGAAGGTGAACAATGGTAACAGAGGCAGCAATTGCTGAAATATCTGGACTACCAGCAGTCAGACCAGTATGGACCAAGAAAAAAGTAAGACTTTGAGATGCCATAGCCATCTTCTGGGATGAAGGAAAGAACCTTACCATCAAAGGAAAAGGAGTCCTTTCTACAACCCTGGGAGAACCATGCACAAAATTAGCCAGAATAGTGCAAAGCTACATCACATGAAATGGGAGAAAGGATGTGGTAAGACCACGCCATCTCAAATTATTAGCAGTATTAACACATAAATGTGTTGTAAATTTGCCTGCATATTTAATTTCTTTATTGCATGACGCTGCTCAGAGTATAAGGAAATCACATCATACAGAAATGGTAGTAAGTCATCATCATTTAATTCGATTAATAGTCAATAATAGTCTTGCTTAGTAGAAGTCTAGTTGGGAATAATTGGTATTTTCAATATATGGGGGATTGGATTTACTAGCCTCGAAAAGAAAAAGAACCAGCAGCACATCAACTAGACTGCAGAAACGTATATAGTCCCTTAGATCAAGGAAAAGCAGGGGAATGTTGGGAAATCTCCAAGATAACAGTAGCCAACCCTTAGAAATACTGGACTCGAAGGATGAGCAACCCCCACAACTCGAAGGAGGGGAAAATTTGGAAGAAGAATGGGAAGAAGAATTGGAAGAAGAATTGGAGGAAGAAACAGAGCGCTCTGGTGCAAGTCCACTACAAAGTCCATTGTAGGAAGATGAATTGGCCCAAAATTTGGCCAATATGGGTGATTATATTCAACCACAAAGCCCAATCAGCCTCAATATTGAGGTAGCACAATCATAGGAACACTCTGCTCATAGTGAGAGTGCATCCGAGGAGATGAATGATGAGGAAAAAGAAGAAGCACAATCACTGAAACATTCTGCTCACAACAAAAGTGCATTTAAGGAGATGAATAATGAAGAATAAGTAGAAGCAGAAGCCACCTGGGAAATAGTGGATCAAACTAGGGTTACCTCCCCTAAGAAACCTAATCAAGAGGATGAGAACTCTGAAGAAGTGTTCCAAACATAAAATATGGAAATAAGCTAGGGCGGGGGTACAATCCCTGAAGAACAAAGTCCATGTCCAAGAAAAGAAATAGTTGTTCTGTCGAAGAAGAAGATGAATGAAATCAAGAGGCTATGAAAGGAACAAAAAAGGCTACTGAATGTAATAAAACAGCTCAGACAGCAGATAAGGGCCCTAAAAATGTGGGAAATCTCGGAAAGAACCACAAGAACAAGAAATGCAGCCGTCCAAACGAAACCCCATAAAATAAAGGCCACGGGGACTCAAATGGAGTCCATATCCATTCAAGACAGCAAGGAACAACATGTGGTTGTTATAGATGCAGCGGCCCAAATAGAAGATACACCAATCTATAATAAGGATGTCGAAATAGAGGCACTATCCTCTATCGTCACGACTTCCCTGAAAAAAGAGACACAGACTGTAGGAACCAGATGTCACAATAAGAAGATCTAGGTAGATCTTTAGCCAAAAATTGTTTTGACAGACAATGATCCTAGGATAGTGAAACTCCAAGAGGATCTAGCACAGGCTCAACAGATGATAGGAAAACTCATAGAAGAGATTGTTCCTCTGGAGAAATACCAAAAGTTACAACAACAATTTAAGAACATCAATGCATCAGAGAGTGAGGCCTTTGATAAATTCCACAAGGCAAAGGAAAGAGTTTAAAAGGTAACAAATAAGCTAAACTCAATCATAAGTTGAATGGATACCCTCTATTCTCTATATACTAATGTTCTAGCCTGTAGGGCAACTTCCAAACATTATGTTTTGCTTTTGTTAGAAAGGTATTTACAGTTAAAAATTAAGGCTGTCAAGGCAAGGGTACCTATAGAGTTAAAAATTGTTGATGATTTCACAAACTATTGTAAACATTATGGAGTGAAAGTCCAATGACTGCTATGTGAATTTTATTTGCATAATTTTGTGTTGGAGGAGGAGATGGAAAAGAATCCCAGTCCTTTTGTGGGTGATATCTAGTTTCAAGCACTCATTTTGTTTGTTGTTAACCAGTTAAAATGGCTCAAGGCCCATAACACCTTTTAGAGACAAGAAAATGGGTTAGAGCTTTGGGTAAGGGGTGAACAAGAAAACCCATTACAACCGTGGGATAATCATAGAAGCTTAATGAGAAAGAAGGATGTGATCCAGACATTGGGACCCATTCATAAGGCAGTTGTCCAGCAAGGGGTAGAATACTTCTTATCCATTGAAGACCCTGCCATGGCAGCAGCTAAACTTCGATGGAAGACTTCCAATCGAAATATCCAAGACAGAGAACCATTCAATTATAAAAATTTTAAATTAGCTATCGATCACCTAGTTACCTATAGTAACCTCATCTTGAGAGAAGGTCCACTTTGGCTAGTTTTTAGATTTTGAAGCCCCATTATCTGGTATCGTGCAGCAGGATATAAGGCTATATACGAATTACCTAAGGGGAAGATAGGAGCCATTTTTGAATTTTTAGCTACAAATCATGGTTTTAGACAACTTCATGAAAATCCCTCTCCAGCCTATTCCCTAACTGCCTTGCATGTAAATTACATGGTTTTCATGAGGACATGAAAAAGGGTAAGTAGGGGGGTGTGTTGAGTGATGGAAAAGTTATGCATTTTCCATTTGTTTCTTTATCTTTTCCTTTGGATCATAACTCGTTTACATTCTAAAATGGTAATATGCTAAATAATTATGATAGAATTAAGGAGATTTGTGATTAATTTAAAATAACTAATTATTGTCTTTTTCTATACAGAAAGTGAAGGGAATAGAAAATCACTATTCGGAAGGTAAAGATAAAAGCAAGGAAACTGTTGTTCCTCCATTAGGAAACCATGCCGAGACAAGAAGAATGAGACTAGAGTGCGTAGCTTAGGAAAGGATAGAGAAAACAGAGTGACTGTGCAAGAGGACAAGAATACAACTAAAGATGGAAGATTAAGCGAAGCCCTCAGGATCTTTTGATCCTGAGGGATATCTACTTTAAAAGTTATTTGTAACCTTGATGTATCTGCCTTCCCATTATAAATGGGGTAGAAATTGTAAGAAAAAAGGAGGATTGTTTTTTTAGAATTATTGTTGTAATTTCATTTTTGATCATCGACTCTCTTTTGAGGAGCGATACCTGTAACTTTGCCATAAATGATTGCCATTTAATTTAGTTGTTGTTCCATTATCTGATCCTGGAGTAAACGCAATAGTGCTTCCCTGGTGGCTAAGGGCCTGGCCTTGGTGGATCCACTTGCTTCTTGTATCAATATTTTACAAAACAGTCGTGTGTGGTTTGATTTCCTTTGCATTTCCTTAATTCGCTTTATTCGGTAATCTTCTATTTCTGAACATCTAGTTGAATTACTTTGTTACATCAAGATCATAATTAGACTACATTAATAACAATATTGTTATTCATAACTCAATTTCGTGTTGTTCCTTTTGAAACAATACTGCACTGTCTAGTCTAGATTATGTTGGTGACTCACAACTACAACCACGATTCATTTAATTACTGTTCAATTATAATCGTGATTGTCATTCCTTTATATCTGCGCTTAATGTTCACTCTGCCAAAATAAGATTACTGATTCTAATACTTTATAGTCACTTTGTGTTTACACATAATGAGATTTTTTGTTCCTTTATTATCTGAAGATTGTTGTTTAGTTCATTTAAGTTAAGGATTGTTGTTTAGTTCATTTCGGTAAAGAGTGATGTTCGATTCGTTTCTGTAGATTAAGCTTTACTGTTTAATCTTTTCAACAGACTTAGTTGTTGTTTTTTCTGTAAGGATTTCCTTTCACCTTTCAATTGATAGTTCAACAAGTGTGTTTTAGTAAGAATTTCCAATCGAATTGTTATTATTTCTTTAGTGTGGATTGAAAGATCTACAACTGTAAAGAACATTTCCTATCATTGTCTAAGTTCTTAGATTGGAGGTCCTATTTATGATTGATTTCATTTATATCAGTTGATAGAGGAAAGAGTTATCACTACTGCATCCTTGACTGATAAATTGCTATAGTTTTATGAATGAATGATTTAAGTTTTAGAGCATTAAGGTTTCTTTTAATTACAAGTAGATTCTATTTCCAGCATCTATTTACTCTTCTATTTAGCACTATATTGCAAACTAGAAAACATTACTCTTGAATCAAGTGACCACCTCAGACTGAGTACACTCTTGAGACAAAAAATCATACCTGGATTGATAATTAATGTAGGGTAAATAGGGGTTAAAAACACCTTTTATCACTGAACAACAATGAGTAAAGAAAAGTTAACTATTTTTAATCTATGGAAAAATAATGCTTTAGAATTCTACCATTCACAGGTCCTCCTGGTAGATCTAATCCATCTATATCTCTCAAGACAAAAAAATTGTTGCCTCTGTAACCATAAATGACATAAGGGCCTTGCCATAAGAAGTAAAATTTTCCATGCTTTCCCTTGTATTCTCTTCTTGAATCCCACTTAAGAAATTTATCACCTATGTAAAAATCATTATCTTTGGTCTTTTTGTCAAATATATTTTTGATTTTGTCCTAGATTACTTGTAATTTTACATATACTTCTTCTCTGGACTACTGCAAGTGTACAGTCTAATTTATCCTTCTCTGGATATTCTTTAGTTCTACCTGAAACTCCTGGATGATTTTCATCACTGGCACTCCCAAAGAGTATGGATAAACAACATCCATCCCATATACTAACTAATAGAGAGATGTGGCAATGGAGGTTTTGGTAGTTATTATGTCTATCCATAAGGCATTGACCAACTTTTTGTTCCATGTCTTTTTGTTGTCTTCTAGTAATTTCTTAATGATATTGACAAGGCTTTTGTTATAGGATTCTATAAGTCCATTACCTCGAGGGTAATAGGTAGTGGAGTGGCCAAGGGTTATGTGGTATTTGTTATAAAGTCTATCATTTTCTTGGACTTAAAAGTAGTTGCATTATCAGTAATGAGCTTTTGGGGGCATCCAAATCTTGACAGGATATTATTTTCTAGGAATAAGATGATGACAATATCTGTGGCTTGTCTAGAAGGGATGGGTTCTATCCATTTCATGAAGTAATCAGTAGTTGTCAGGATCCATTTATGCTAAGCTGAGGAGGCTGGGTGTATTTCTCCAATGAAGTCTAACCCCCATTTTTGAAATGGAATTTTTGTGGAGATTGGTTTAACAAACAAGGGTAAAAGTTTTCTCTTTCCCTCAAATATCTGGCACTTATGATAGGATGTCACATGTTTCATAACACCTGCAAATAGGGTGGGCTAGTAAAAACCAACCCTTATAATTTTTTCAATAGTAGCCTTCCAATACAAGTGTCCTCCACAATCTCCTGCATGAAATTCTTACATAATTTTATCAACTTCATCTTTAAGTAAACAATTCAAAAGAATACCACCATTGTCTTTCCAAAACAAAGCATTATCTATGATACAATATTTTAATGACTTCATTTTAAAAAATCTCTCTCTAGTTCTTGTTAAACCAAGAGGACATTGTAAGTTTAGTAATACAAATATGATATCTGCATACCAAGGTGAATCAGTAAAAGGTTCACTGATCTGTGGAGTCGTCATTTCTTCCTGATCATCAAGGCCACCAATGCAATTTATATCTAGGGCCTGACAATTCGATTCAACCATGATTTTGGCTAAACCTTGGCCTTTGAAAAGTTTAGTGGGCTTTATTTCTATGTCATATTCCAAAGTAGTGGTATTCCATTTTCCTCTCTTTCCTTTAGGCCCATTTTGTGTGAAAATGTCCTTAACTACTGAATTTGGAACATAGGCAATGATGCGAGAATACAAAATCTACACTCTGAAATATTTGATAGCCTTTACTAAAGATAATGCTTGTTCCTCCATAATGTTGTATTTCAGTGCAGCATCTCTTAAGGATTTACTAAAAAATGCTATTGGTTGTTGATATCCCTGGTCATTCTTTTCAATAATATTGCTGCAATAGTGTGTTCTGAAGCCAGAGAAAAAATTATAAATTTTTTTCTGGAAATCAGGACTTATAAGGACTGGAGTCTTTATTAGGGCTTCCTTGATGGCTTTAAAGTACTGTTTGGCCTCCACTATCCATTTAAGTGTTGAATCTTTTGTCAAAATGTTATTTTTTTCTCTAATCAATTCTGCTAAATTTGAAATGAATCTCTTAAGAAAAATATTTTTTCCTAAAAATTACTGCAATTCTTAGATGTTTCTAGGATGGGTGATGGTCAAGATTGCCTCTATTCTAGTAGGATATATTCTAATTCCATCTTTGGATATTATATGTCCCAATAGTTTTCCTTCTTCGAGACCAAAGAGTGTCTTTTTGGGATTTAAAGAAATCCCAATTTTTTTACATTTGATAAATACTCTTCTCAGGTGATCTAGGTGTTCATTATCAGATTTAGAAGAGACAGTGATGTCATTTTATTATACTACTATAAATTCATGGATGTCCTTGGGAAAATCTATATCCATAGCTCTTTGAAATGTTTCTCCTGCGTTCATTAATCCAAAAGTCATCACCAAATACATGAAGGTACCCCAACGAGTAGTAAATACGGTTTTCGCTTGGTCTTCTGGTTGAACTAAGATCTCGTTATATCCATAGAATCCATTAAGCGGTGAAATTTTGGATGAGCCTACTACCCTCTTAAGGATATGGTCCATTTTTGGTAGAGGATAGTTGTTTTTTAATGAGACCTTGTTTAAATTTCTGACATCAACACACAGTCTGATTTCTCCATTTTTCTTCCTAGTAGTGAATAAGTTTGAAACCCAATGTGAGTATCTAATGGGAGCTATAATTGGCATCATACATTCTTTTAACTTCTTTCTCAGTAGATGGCATAATAACTGTATTAAATCTCCTAAGCTTCTATTTGAAAGGTTTATGATCATCCTTGAGAGGTATTTTGTGTTGAATTATGTTGATGTCATAAGACTTCAAGTCTTCGTAAATCCATGAAAATACATCTTAAAACTCTTTAGACATATTTATGTATTTAACCGTTTCATATGGGGGTAAGGCTTTTGATAATTTAATGAGTTTAGGTTTTTCTTTCATTCCTATGTTACATTATTCTATATCTTCTCTCAAAGGCTCCATTTTCAACTTCCTAGATACATCATTGGAATCAATCAAACCTTCTAAGGGGACAAATCCCTTAGATAAAAATTATTTTCATGATTAAGGATTTCAGGATCATCATTCATTATTTCCTCTATTTTTGCATTTTCTAAGTTATCTACTTCTAATTTAGTTAAATTAGTAGGTTTACCTATATCTAAAATATTTACATCTATGTCACTATCTATGTCATTGTCTACTGCACAATTTGAATCTATTTTACAATTCTGAAACTCAACTTCAACATTCATGAAGTCATAAACTTGGGAATCCTATGAATCTGCAAATACTTCAAATTGTCTGGTATAACAGGCCTATGTCTCACTTCTGTAGTGTATTGATGATTGGGTTGAAAGGGATATTTGCAGGGACTAGCAAAAGTGGCTAGACTATGGGCCTACATATTTTGTTTTCTAGGAATGACATCAAAGCTTGTTTCGAGGATGTATTTAATCAAATCTCAGACAGTCTCCCTATATTGACTAAGTCAAGGATTGTTTACAGAGAATTCACCATTAATTTGTTTAAATTTTGAGTCTCCAAGCATAGTAACACTCTTGGCTCCAAGCTTTCTAACCATTTGTAATCCTAAGATGAGAGCTTCATACTCTACGATGTTATTTGTACACTTGAAGTTTAATCTAAATGCATGTCCCTAAGAATGATTATTCTCCATATTATAGATCCACACCCCTGCATTAGTCCCTAACCTATTCACAGATCCATCAAAATCTAGATGCCATAGGGACTCACGAAAAAAAAATTCACTGTCAGTTGTTTTGTATTTCAGTTCTTGAGCTATGATTTCGTTTTTTCATTGTCTGAATTGTGCAAGATGAAGAGTCCATATCAAAATGTATGGAGTATATAGGGAGGTTTTGGGGTTCCTCTATACTACTCACCATGCATTTCACCAAGGTCTCTCTATACAGTTTCCTTTGTTGGCCAAAAACAGATATGGTGGCATATGACATATCTAACTGCAAGGATCCTTGCAATTTTTCTCCACGTGAGTGAGATAGCAACATTCCATATTTGGGTGGGATGTCTGCAACTACTATGTCCATCACAATACTCTTTGTTGGGCACTGGACTAGAGTTTCACATAAATCATTAATCAAGCCAAGACATTTAACATGGCTAGAGCCAAAGGAAAACATGTCTTTATATGGTTTGGTATTGTCTAAGTTTAGCCTCTCCATGGTTGATTTTTGCAATCAAGTTATGGGATGCCCCTAAGTCTAACATAGCATTATGTAATATTTTGTCATGAATGTTCAGGCTAATGTTCAAAGGAGGGATTCCCCCTTACTGATGAGTACCATTCGCCTCAGGGCCAAACAATAATTTAGGTTGATCATCATTCAAATTGACAACATCTTCTCCCTCTCTTATATTTAAAGTTTCAGTTATCTGTGATCCATAGGATTCATTCTTTACTAACTCAGTCAAGGGAACTAATGTCTTTAATTTTTCTATTTCAGTTTTGAGGTTGAAATGGAGATGAGCTTGATGAGCCCCAGAAATGAGTAATTATATGGGCTCATTCAACCTTCTAATTCGACTTAACCCACCATTCTCATTAGTTTATTGCATGTTTTTTATTATATTTATGCTAATAGAGTGAATTGGGTTAGTCATTACGCCAACAAGTCTAATGTGTGCTTTATGCAGTTTTTTTGGTCAACTTTGAGACAAAATCAAAGGTTAAATGAGCACTTGGTAGCCAAATTCATGGAAGAACAAGGGAGATGATTTGTAGGAAGGTTTCCCCTTCATTTATGAGCCCTTACCTCGAATTCTCCATCAACAACTTGGAGCACAAGGGGTATCCAAGCAAGTCAAGTAGGACTACTATTAACTGCAAGTTTTGGCAGCCAAGTCCCTAAAGTTTAGGAGGACTATTGGGGTCCTCAATTTGTATAAATAAGAAGGCTTAGGGCCTCATTTGAGTTAGCAAGTTTTTTGTCAATTTTTAGGAAGGAGTTAGTCAGATGTTAGTTAAATTTTAGTTAGTAGGTTAGCTTTGCATTTCAGCACATTTTCAAGCTTTTCTTGTAGATAGTTTTTGGGATGTAACTATTATTTCTTGATCAATAAAGATGAATCCAGATTTACACCAGCTTTGATATTCCTTAGGAGGCTATAGCTCTTAGGGTTGGGCCCAACCCAAGCTCCCAGTACCTCCTTTGTGAACTTTTATGTGTCTTTGCTCCATTCGTAGAATAATTTCTGCTATTTAGGTTAAAATCTTGCTTTGTTACTTAGGTTGTTTTTTATGATTAAAATAGATTTTCATTATTCAGGTTGATTTGATAGTTTGGTAAAGGAAAAGACAAACAAAAAGGCCACCAAGCAATCCTTGATCTCACCTCTCCCTCCTTGGGACCATGAGCTGAGACCAAGGCATACTCGCTGCCACAAAAACACTGTTCTTGCCTCTTCATGCTATTGATAGTGTTAGATTCTTATTTGCAAAAGTTGGTACCAGTTTTGATTACATGATTAGATCCATTCTCACTCATTTTGCATCATTATCTTGCATGATTTTCTACCAATAAATTTCCGTTCGTCATGTTTGTTGGTTTCTAGGTCAAAATAGCTAGATCTTTGGTTTGCATAGTCTTTGTTTGATCAGTTTTGGAAAATAGTGTGCAGGAAACCTGCGATACCTTCTTGTCTACCCTTCCTCCATCAAACAACCTACTCCAACCCCCTAACTCAGATTCCTCCCTTTCATTTGCCATTCCTTTTCCAATTTGACCTAATTCCCATATCTTTGTGCAACCTTGCTCCCTCCATCCTTGAACCAAATCCGATCGCCTTAACCACTCCTCATCCTCATTCACCAAGTCATAGACCTCCTCACACCCTTATCTCACCTCCATACCCACTTCTTCACCTTTATTCCACCATCAACCCTCCCAAATTCCCTTTCGGAACATCCTATAGATCATCCTATAGAAGCTACAGAACATCCTGTAGAAGCTACGGAACATCCTGTAGAACCCCTGCAGACTTCCTGTAGAAGTTCACAAAAGCGGTTTCTTGATATGAAATCACTGTGAAACTCTCTGGAAGGGTGCTAGGGACCCCTTAGGCCCTCTTCTCACCTTCCGAACCTCCTGCAAGAATTTCCATTTCAGTTCACCAATCAACCTATGCACAGTCAAAAACAGTTAAAGCACATGCATAATAATTCTGACAACTTACTCAAAAATACAAAAAGATGTTTTTTATAGATTTTATTGTAGAAGTAGCTTATTCACATGCATTTTACATTTCTAAGAATCAATGGCATCCCTTTTTGCAGCTTTCATCCTTTTTCTTACATCAGTAGGGTTAATTGGTAAAGCTAGGGTTTGCTAGGGTTTGCATTTCCTTTCAGCTTTTAGTTTCTTTCTGCAAGTAGATTAGCCTCCTTTGAGTTAGCTTTTGTCCATCACGGTTAAAAGCTTCTTCTAAGAGCTCATAGAAGTTGGCTTAAGCTCCTAGCGGACTTGTGCCAGCTGATCAAGTGACAGTCGTGGCAAGAGCTAGTACTTGTGCATATAGCACCATCGCTTCCAAGTTATTTACGAACTACCGGGTTGATAAAAGTAAAGAAGGGAGTCCCAGGAGTTGCAACATTATTGCTCCAATATTGGAGACCACCAGAGCTTTGTTTTTTTGGATGAGATCTTCCTTAACAAATGTAGTTTGTGTGTTTTTATCTTGTCTTTCAGTACTTGGCATTTCAGTCTATGCTTCAGCTGTTTTTCTTTGATTTCTCTTATTTGGATTGATTTCAGTAATTGTTTCATTTTGCGTTTTAGTAGAGGTTATATCTACAATTTTTGGGGTAGAAGTAGCCAGTGTTCCCCTAGGGAGGATTTGTAAAATTTTAGTGATAGGAGCTTTTGTTTTCTTTTTAGTTTTGGTCTGGATTTATCTTTTAGTCAGAGCGTCATTGTTCTTTTTACTTATTATGCTATATTTTTTGTGTACCTCATATATAGCTGACTCATAACCCTGTTTAAAGTCAAAAGATTCACCAGATTCTAATTGCGATTGTTGTAGCATGTACAACTACTATTCTTCTTCGGTAAGAAAAACAACATCTTCACTTTCAATTCCTAATATGTTCATCTTGGTGTCATCCTTTCCTTCTTGTCTCTGTTAGCCTTCAACATAGTTTTCCTGGAAGGGCGGCCTAATTTGTTGATCTGGTATAGCATTCTTTCCAGTGTTAGGATTCTTCCTAAATTTGGGGTTACTTATTGGGGGTGGTTGTTGATTCTCCCACTTAGTTTTTCTTTCCATGTTTTCTAATGTATCCATTATTCTCTCTAGACTCTTAGCTAAACTATCTATTTTTCCATCAGAAGTGGAAGCTTCCTCTTTAATTACAACTCTCTTTTCATTTCTCATTCTGGATTTCTCGGGTAATAGGTTGTCCTCTACACTAACATCATTAGTTTGCATTTGTTCCAATGTTTCAGCATTTCTTTCCCTTAATTGGCATGACATGTCAGTGTCAAAACCATCAGGGAATTTAATTAATGCTAAGTCAGGTGGAGGCTTAATATTAGTAGGGATTGCATTGTAGATGCTATTAAATTAATACAATAATCTTGAACTCAGTCATTAGGAGCTCCTCTAATGTTATCATATTCAAAAAGTATTTGCAGAGGGTTTTTATTTCTCTCCCATCTATCAATGAATAATCCATGAAAAGAAGTTAAGTCTGCAATATTGTGTGCAGGTAAAGCTTTGAACCATTTCTTAACATCCCCAGTTAATGTTTGAGCAAACAACCTAATTTGGAAATCTAATTCATATATATCATGCAACTCAAAATAGTCAGCCATTTCGTTCACTTGATGTTGGGCAGTGTACTGACCAGTAGCGTCAAACAAAAACATCTTGTTTTGATAATCTTGGGGCATGGCATGGAGTTGTGCTGGTAAAACCAAGGGTGCATATCGGTCTGCCATAGCTTGGATTCTGAATTGACTAGGTTGTAAGGAGCTGGTACTTGAGGAAGGGCTTGAAATGGATGGAGATGAAGTAGATGAGGATGAGGTTTTTGGCTAATGAATAACTAGTTTAGGGGAATTGACTATGGTTGATACTATTGGTGAGGTGGTGATAAATGAAGATGTATTTACAGTGAGTGAAGATTGTGAAGAAATTTTAGAGGCAAAAGCAGTGAGGGAAGCTAGTTCAATAGATTGTTGAAGCTAAGAATCATCTATATGCCTTATCAATGTAGAGGTCAAAGATTCTAACTTCTCAAAAGTATCCAAGACAAAATTATCTAAATATGGATGGATAATCACCCTTTTCGATTCAATGAGTTGAATAAACTCAGGGTCTAACATTGTTTCATGGATTGCATTCTCTGATTCAGTTCTCAATAATGAGAGGTCAAATGACAAATCGAAAGGGATTTCCTCTAAAGTTGACAACTCCTCACGGAGTGAATTTGCTTTGACTAACTCACTACTACTTTCCTGAGTTTCTCCTTTTTTGGTTTTCTTAACATTCTATCTAGGTCATCAAATATAGTAGCAGGGTTTGGATCTAGATTTTCCCTAGTATAGTGAGTCTTTTTGGGAGCCATAATTTTGACTTTTTTAACTATCTTTTATGAAAATTTTCAAAACAACTTCTAAAAATGACCTTAAGGGGCTCGCGATGAAATTTAAGGTTTCCTTAAAGTTTTATTAGACTTGAGGATTGAAGTCCCCAGTATGGTCGCCAATAATGTTATCACTCCAAAATTTCTTCTAATTTGGCAACAAAAGAAATGATAGAGGTAACCACAAACCAACTTTGGAGATCAAGATCTAGCCTTCCTAATCTCAGAGAGGGCTCTCTCTTTAAGATTTAACTTTGTTTTAGTTAACTTATTTTAGACTATTTATGATTGTGTTGGGGCTTTTGATTTGAATTTGGGTGGTGGGATCAGTTACTTAGAAGAAAAAGGGTTGTAGTTTACCATTGGGCTATGGGGTCAAATGTGAGACAAACAGGAGTGGGTTAAGTTCTAAAAACAGTGTGTAGAGGGAAAGATAGAGGAGTTACTAAAGATCTCAAAGGCTTTATGGTGAAATGGTTTCCAATTGCATCCAAGGAGCAATTAAGGGTTCCCTAGGCCAGATTATGAAGAGAAGTGAAAGAGGTCAACTGAGATGGGAGAGCAATTAAGGGTTTTGAAATCCGGATATGAGAGGAAAACATATAAATGATTAATTGTGCAAAACAGAGTGTACTTAAACAAATTCTGAGTTAAATGTCTAGTTAATTCATTCAAATTTAGATAACATTTAATTTTATGAAACACATAAGAAAGTAACAAAATTAGACAAAGAAGATACTTCACTACAATACCTCATCTCTTGAATCTTGTAGTGCAATATTTTTATTACTTTCTCTAGTATTTTGACTTGAAAATTTGTATAATAAACCTTAGGTTTAAGATCAAAATAGCTCTGCAAATGTATACCAATCCACCCACAATAATTCAAACTATGAAGTATTTATACAATAAGAATTTACAAAATATCGCAAACTGCATTGAGAACTAATCTAGGAAAAAGAAATATCTTCATGCAAGAAGAGAGAGACAACTATTTCATTGTTGTTTGTTGTCCCTGTTATTTAGGTTTTATTTGTTTACTTTTAATATTTGATGTTTTTCCCTTGAATCTACTTTGTTGTTTGGTCTTTACACTGGATGTTATATTTACTTATGAGCTTTCATCTTATACACTTTCATCTGTTTGTCTCTCAACTATATTTCTTTTACAATTAATTCTCTCTCACCTACTTTTACTTTTACCTTATACTATAAATCTTACTCACTCTTTCATGTTTATGTGCTTTTAGTAAAAGTGATTTTTACTAATAGACACATGTAGAATACAAAATGTTGCTTGGAGAGTAGTTTGTAAGAATCCTTTGCTGTGTTGGTGAAAATGTTTTCATCTCTTTTTTTAACATTTAATATGTAAATTGTTTCCTTCTGCTCTGTGATAATTGTCTTTTCCTTCAGAATAAATCCTTTTGAATACATTTCCTTGTGAATCTTGGAGTAAACAGGTTTTGGAACTAGTATCAAAACTATTTATCCAAGCTCATGTTCTAGTAATCACCTGCAAAATAAAATAATCATCAATAAAGCATACATCTGCGAGGAAGGCAATCAATTGCTTTATCGAACCGAGATCTTTGAGGATGGAGTCTGAACTGTGTTCAGGAAGGTAATTACCCATAAAATTTGTTCGTAAAGGCTCAGGGTGGTGCAAATGACTAAGCAACAATTTGCAGTGAAAAATGGGCAAAAAGAGCCAAAATGGGATTTTTTCACCTTTAAATAGGTAATGGTTAGATTTGGTGTGGAATTTCATAAATGAATAGTGAGTGGTTCCATTTTATGCGGGGAGGCAATTTCAGGGGCCATCGCACTACTTTTGGTAGTCCGACGGTATTTCCTTGAGAGCATACGAGCTCACCTAGAGTTGCCACGTAACCAAAAGGGGACCAAGCAAAAACATGAATCTTGCATGCTCTCGGGCTAGTAAAGCTAGGAAAGAGAATCAACGTGATATGGATGCATGCCACCAGATTTGGGGATGCAAGATATTATGGCTGTCACATGGTGGAAATGCACGTAGGGAATAACGGCGCAGATTTGTGGGGCCCGAAGAGATTAATTGCACTTAACTGTAATTAATTAATGAATAAGACGGGGTTAAATATATGTCGGTTTAATAAAGTGGGACCAACGTTTAAATGTGGTGGCTTAAACAGGTTTATGTTGGGAAAAATGTGAATGGTGGAGCTAACTAAATAATATAGGAGGGGAAACAAAACTTAGAATAAATGGGTTTTATGGGGTTTTTAGGCAAAATATGGTATGGCAAAGTTAATTAAGTAACGTAGAGGGGGAATTTAAACTTATGAGAAGTGGGGTTTTATGAGTTTTTTTAGATAAAATAGGGAAATTAATGAGGGGAAAATGATTTTTTCAAAGGGGAATGGGTTTCACACTAGGGAAGAGGGGTTTTGGGTTAGGAAATGGCCTTTGGAAGGTAATTTGCTAGGGAAATTTGTGAAACCAATGGGTAAGGGTCAAAGTGAGGGGAAAACGATATATTCTTAAGAAATTATGGGATAATGGGGAAATTAGCAAGTATGTAATGGGGGATGAAATGAAATGAGGGGAAGTTAATTAAATCATCTTGTGAACATCTTTTGACTTTCATAACTACTCCTCCACACTGAAACATAGGATTAGGCATGATAAATGTGCTTATGCCTTGACAACCTTTCTTCTACCTACCCTTTACTTATCCTAACATTTTTTCTTCACTTTATTGGGTGCATTTAGGCTAGCAGACCCTTTCTTTCCTTTTCTTTTGACAAGTAAACTATTTAATTCTAACCTTATAACTTCCAATGGCTCAGACTAAGCTATTGAGTACATTTTATTTCTCTACCTAACTACTGATCTACCAAGATTAAACAATTTGGCTAGATATTTATTCTCTATCTATAAACATGAAATTTAAAACATGAACTAGTCAAGATTAAACAGATTGACTATCATGGGTTGTGGCATTTCTAACAAGCTGCACACAACCATTATTTTGCATAGTAAAGTAAAAAGTAGTGGCCCTTGGGCTTGCACACTTTCATGATCTGTTTTTGTTTGGGGTTCATATTTTTTCATTTTTTTTTCACTTTTCTTATTCTTTTTGTTCTTTGATATTTCTTTGTAGGACATACCCTCTTTACATTTTTTAATTTTTAATATGGAAAACATTTTCTAGAAAGCAAAAGTATGTACAATATTACAAGACTAACCATAGCCAATTCAAAATTATGAATCCTATTATTATAGGACCCTAATAGGGTCAACCTTCTAGGACAAGTTGTTTACACCCTAACTTACATCATTTAGATATATGAGATACACCTCTCATAACCATGGGAATAGAAAGGCTAATTGTCCATCACTCTAGATGACTTGGAAAAGAGTGATGCATTTATCAGATGTAGAGTACAGAGAATGATTAAGTTTTCCTTGTCACTTTATGTCCTCAACAAGAGAGTGATGAAGTTTTAACCTTCTAGGGAAAGTGGTTTCCAAGAATATCATTTTGAATAAGGATGACATGAATTAGCAAGCGTCCAATTATTTATACATAGAGTGTGACTGCTCTAGGCCCTTGGTGTTTAGATACATCCTCCAATTGTAAAATCGCCCTATTTTATCCCTACTTATTGTAATGTTGAATGTGATTGTAATGCTAGCACGGAAGGATGAATATTCGGTAGACATTTGATTGAACATATGCTAATTTTCATTTAAAATTTAATTTTTAGATTAAAATAACTAAGGTTTGAACAACCTTATGGATTTTTGGCCTGAGAAAAAATTTCTTGTTCACCTATTTTACCTAAAGATGGTTTAATTCTTAAGGCATTATTTCCCGCTTATCATTCTTAAAAAGAGATGACCCATACTATCTTAATAAATACCGAGGTTGCTTCTATACTTCATGATTGAATTACCTAGAATGTGTTATGTTATGTAATAAAGTATGAACTAAAGTTGGAAGGGTTCATTGACAAGTGTTACAAAGTGAACAAGTAGAAACGACGCCCTAACTTGAAGAGTGATGTGGTGGCATAGCACACTGAATCAATTCCTTATAGAAAAAGGAACACGATTAGAATGAAAAAATGTGTAGTGAGTTCCCATTCATTGGGATCATGGAACATATAAAGGAAAAGGAGGAAGTGAAGAGCCAATTCGGGGCTCTGGTAGTCAGAGGGAAAGGTAAAACAGAACGTAAAATATATATGTAAAGAGAGCGAAGAAAGATAATGGTGCACTAGATGCTTGGATATTTTGAGTGGTTGCCCTTAGCCAAGTTATATTCCCCCTTTTTTTATGCTTTTCAAATTAAGTAATGGAAAACTCTATATAGTGAGGCAAATCATCTATTACCACTATATGAACTTCAACGAGTGAATGGACCACTATGTATTTCTATTGAACTACCGAAGCATTGGAATAATGGACTTTGTATCTTCAAACTGTGTTAAACACATTAGTGTGATATCATTCCCTACGTAAGAGTTCACACAAATCCTAGATCTGGCTCGGAAGTGGTCAACTGCAAGAGAGGTTGCAGTGTACCTAGACTATGGTTGGGTGGAGAGTGGAAATCCCTCCTCTAGCTATCAGCTAAATCAGTATATGCAAATAAATATTACTTGCTATTCATGTTATACTAAAAGATATGATATGCCTTATTGTGCTTATGACTCACGATTAAGCCTATTTCATTTATGTTATAATTCATGATCAGTTTCATGATTGACCAACTAAGTTGCGTATCTATGGTGATTATGAGTTGCTTGAGTTTTGTGGTTGCAACCTTCTTAGTCATTTGTGGGTTTTCTAATATAACCCTGCCTAGTGATAAATAATCCCTAAGAGCTAATCTATGATTTTATGTTTCCCTTATCCTTATAAATTATAAGCTTGGGCAACTCACTGTCATGACCATTATGGTGGTTTATGTTGTTAGGAGTTCAACTTATGTGTTGTGTGTATGGAATTATAGGTCTACATTAGGAAGGTTGTTGAGATATTTGTATGATAATTGTGAATGTTTTCCTTTATATGTATTCAAGGTCATGATTTAACTTATTGATTTATGTGTTTCCTAATATTCCCGTGAATTGTTGAGTTATTTTCATGGTTTTGTATTCTTCCTTAATTCACTCTATTAAATTATTACAGTGGGTAACCTTATTTGGATTATATATTGTGAATATCATAGACCCATTTTTGTTTAAGTTTATTGATTTTTTTCTTTTGGTAGCAGAATATGAATTGTGTAATGTGTAACAAGTCGATACAATTAATACTATCAGATTGGAAAAGTCCTTGTGAACTTTTATAATGTTTTTCTAGATGAATTCAAATAATGGATAAATATGTGGAACATATTAGGTAATTTATAATGTTTAGAATGTTCAAACATTAGATATGGGTTTCATCCTAGTAGAATTGACATTCTGGGAAATTCCTTTCTTCAAGGAAAACTCTTGCCATGCCCCTTTAGAATTTTATATTACGTATGTCTAAGTATAGTAGAAGTTGCACTTTTCATCAAGGGCTAGATGGATTATTTGTAGGGACATGTATTCACATTTGATATATTTTTATGCTTTCGTTCTCTACTGAATCCAGATGTGTGAAATTTGTTGATACACTTCGAGTTCTTTGGATGTATTCAAGAATATAGAAGTCTGATTAGTCATGCCTCATGCACTTCTACAAATGCATTGGATTTTCATCTATCCAGATTTTCACAAAGAATGTAGAGTATTTCTTTTACCCACATAGGTGGAAACACTTGCATAAGAGTCAATTTTCCTTATGCGTGAAGGAGGTATCTTGGGTAGGCCCCATTTGGGTGGATATATACTCTAGGGATGGATTTCCCCATGGAAAAATAAATAATGCTTGGTTAGGTACCAAATGTGAAAATATATGTGCAACGGTTGGATTTTCCCATGGGAAGAGGACATATATGGGTTCAACCTCTTTTGGGTGAATACCTTTGCAAGGAATACATATCATTTTGAGTAGTAATGATTAAGGGGTTTGGGGAGTATGCCAACGTGCAAATTTAGGTGCACCTCAATTTTCACCCAAATCTAGATATAACATGAAATCAATAAATTGTATGAAGGTCTCAGACCCTGTGGGAATGAAAAGATGAGTTGGCATGGAAGTTCCATGGTAATCTAACAAGGGACCACGTGGATTTCATGCAGGAGCCATTGAGTATGTGGACCCAAGTTAAGATGACATGGTGGAGCCATGTGGCCCATATGTGGTTGCCAAATGGTAGAATCATAATGACATGGATTCATGTCATCTTAATGTGGATGTGCTATGAGCATTCCACATGGAAGATCAACACTGAAATGGAAATTGACCTTGGGTTATAGGAGGGTAACTTTAAATTTAGGAGCTAGATTGAGATAAAAATGTATATCACTGAAATTCTCTCAATGAGCTGAGCATGATGGTAATTTTATTTTTTAGTTTAAATGAGGCTAGAAAAAGTGGACTTTTTGTAACACCATCTTCGCAGTAGATCGTGAGGTTTGGGTTAAGTCATAAGTAAGACCTTTTTGCATCTCAAAATAGTATAAAGGGATGGAAGTGAGTGTTATAGAGTGGTACCATAGCTAGTTGGTTCAATGCTTGGACTGTATAGGCTCAATAATAGATGAAATGAAAAGTAAAGGTTCAATAGTGGACCTAAAGAGGCTCACACATAGATGATCACAATTTATTCATACAATTTTTATGATATATATCTATATATATATATATATATACACACACACATATATATGTATGTATGTGTGTGTTTTGACCTATAAACTCGCAGTTGTCATCATTGTTAGTGTTTTTAAAATCCAAATTTCAAACATAGTTATTATATGGTTTTAAGCACATTGAAGTGTCCTTATTAATTCTTGAAATATGCGGTTGACAGGGTTTCTAGATGCGCCAATACAAGAGTGGATTTTCGTAACCCCATCTTCATAATAGATCGTAAGGTTTCGGTTAAGTCATAAGTAAGACCTTTTTGTAGCCCAAGATAGTATAAGGGGATGTATGGGAGTGTTACAGAGTGGTACCACAGCTAGTTGGTTCAATTTTTGGACCGTATATGCTCAAGAATAGATGAAATGAAAAGTTAAGGTTCAATAATGGACCTAAAGAGGCTCACAAATAGATGATTACAAATTATTCAGACAAGTTTTGTGATGTATATATACATGTATGTATGTATGTATGTATGTATGTATGTATGTATGCATGTTGTCATGCGGAAAGAGTTATTTTTGCAGACAAACCTAACCTCCCTAGGAGTCTAAGACTCTCTAGTGACAAACAGAACAAACAAGAGCAATCCTTCTCTAAATATACATTATTCTATGAGAAACCAAGTGTTTTTCGATC
>APFE031692979.1:0-13980 GCA_000404065.3 Pinus taeda
CTGACATCCCTGTCAGGCTGGAAACACTCCCGATGCTGAAGCTCCCTTTGCCGCTATCAAGTGCTTCCTCTACTGACCTCTGCGTTGCTGCAACAACTCCTTGCATCTTGCCCTGCTGCAAACCTCTTTGTGCCATCCTGCACTGTTGCAACACTCTCCGTGCCTCTTGCACTGTTGAAGCCTACTAGCGTCGTGTTGCCCGGGGACTCCTGCACTGTAGCACTCTCCATCGCTTCATCCGCATCTGCCTCTACCGATATCCACCAGTCCTCCTAATCTCTCTTTGGGGCTCCCATAGCAAGGTATAAGCCAAGAGGTTGGGTACCTCAAGGATCCTGCCCCCCATTGCCTGTAGTCTTCTTGACTACAACTCGATGTCTCCCCACCTCTTCTCTAGAGGTACATGAGCACTCATGACACAATCATCATCCTCCTCTACCTCCTTCTCTACCTTTGCTGGCGCTGCCTTAGAGTTAGACGCCTCTCCCTTAGACTTCTTCTTCGGACACTGGTTCACATAATGACCCAGTTGCCCACAGTTGAAGCACTTGACCTTGGAGAGGTCCTTTTTCTTCCTCTTCTTCTGCTTTCTCACAGATGCTAGAGTTGCATCCTCTTCCTCTTCCTTCTTGATCCAGACTCCTTTGCTGCTACTTCCTGTCTTGCTCAACTGCTTGATCTCCTCTTGGCGAAGAGCCACCAACAATTCTTCCCAATTTGGAAGGTCCGCCCTGCCCAATATGCTCTAGACAAATGTCTCCCACTCCTCAGTGACTGCGTTAAGTGCGGTCCTCACCAACATCTCCTCATCCGGCGTGGCCCTTATGGAAGTCAGTTGGTCCTGGATCTCCTTCAACTGACCGAGGAAGTGATCTATCTACTCCCCCTTCTGCATCTGGTATGATCGCAGCTAATTCTCAAGTAACATCTTCTTCTGCACGGAAGTATGCTAGTACAAATTTTTCAAGGTGTCCCACATTTCCTTTGTTGTCTACTTCTCGGCAATATGTTGGACCACATGATCCTTGACCCCATCAAGGATGATGCATTTCGCATTGGCCATTGCCTCCTCGTACTTCTCATTATTAGTTGGGTCAACTAGGATTGCCATTGCTCTTAACGCAAAGGCCTTGATGCGATGTCTATCTAAAATGGACAAGATCCTGGCCTTCTGAACCACAAAGTTGGACGCCCCATCCAGCCTGTCCTGATCCCTCAACCCATTCATGGCCATCTCTCTGCTCTTCTCTCGACTCCTCTGAGTCTCTCTACTTCCCTCTGGAAGTTCTCTCTTCGACCCCTGTTGAGTCTCTCTACTTCCCGCCTGGAAGTTCTCTACTAGACTCCCTCTGAGTGTCAATTTCCATTTTGGAAATCCTCATGCCAATTGTCAAGTTGCACCTCTCCGATCTATGCATCTGCAACACTGATCCGGATTCCTTGCCTAGAAATTCGTCATGGTAGCAACTCCCTCTACCTTGGTTTTGCCTTGTTAGGTACTGTTCTGCCCACAGTACCCCACCAGCGTCGCTCTCGCAAACTGCCCACAACTTCCTATGCCCCAACAACTGAAGGACTGAGCCTCTAGGCTCTGCGCAATCCCAACACTGGCAAAACTGCTCCCTCAGCCAACTGCATCAATCCTCCTGGTCTCTGCGTGGGCCTTTTCTGCCCTCCTCGGCCTTTGCGCTAGCCTCTCTCTAGCCCGGAATGATGACGTAGTCACTTTGTGTCAACCCTTCTTCTGTCGCTTTTCTGCAAGGATCAGCTTCTGTCACTCGGGACAGTTGCTTCTGCTGCAAATGCTCTGCTTAACTGATGCCTTCAGCGCTCCTGTGATCTGCAACCACGCTCTGAGACCATGTTGAAATTTCTAAGTCTATTCGTTAGAAATTTTATGTGTATTCTTCTGGTTTATTTCTTCTACTTGTTAAATTCGAACAAGTTATTTAAAACATATAAATAATGAAATAAACACAATATAGTCTCAACATCTACAGATCAACAGCTGAAAGAAAACAAACACACAAGTGACACCGTTATTTTTGGACAAACGTCCCCGAAAAAATCCAATGCGAGAAAGCTGGTGCAGCTGTTCTGAGGGTTTATTATTATGTAGTATTTCCTTGAGTGCAACTAGGTGCCAAACTGGCTTACCCGACAGAGAAAAAAAACCGGCAATAATACCTCTCTATTCAGAAACATGTATTCAGAAACCCTGTCCCACGAAACCCTCTGCAGCAACTCCGAAGCACTACGTCAGCCTCTTGCTGCTTTGCATCAACCTCAAAACCCTTTGCGTCAGCTCTCTGAGGCACTACGCATTCTTTGGGACCCTCTGTGTTACTCCTGCTACCTTCTGCATGGATGACGCAGGCCCTTTGGCCTCTGCGCTATCTTTGCTTGGCTCTACGTGGCCTGCTCTAGCTGCTGCTTCTCGCTCTTTGCCTTTGCACTGGTATCTCGGCACTATCTCTACCTCTCTGTCGAGCACTCACTACACCTCGCTGCTAATCATTGATTCGACTTTGCTTAGCAACCCCGCCCTAGCAAATTGAATGATTGATCACTCTGGTTTCGTCTCCAACTGTCCCTCAAGCCTCCTCTTATACTTTTCCTGTTGGTCCTTCAACGACAGAGATTACATCTCTAATCAACGACTAAGATTAGATTTGGCTTGATCCATGAATTTTGGAACCTTCTAACCCAGTTTTATATAATACCCACTAATATTTTATTTTTCCTAAGTTTAGACTTAGTAACTCCATTAAAAATACTAATTATTTTAATATCTCCCAAACTGGTTAAAATTTGCCCAAACCATTTCTGAGTCTTGGAGATCTCATGTGCTTTAACCTTTCCGCCAATTTTCATGACTAGAGCACATATGATGCTACCCCAAATCAACATATTGAAGAATCATCTCCCATGAGAATAGAAGGACCAACCTATGGTTTTAATAATGAGAGGGCATCTTTTGTGGTTGCCATGTGATTTAGCTTCAAATTCTATGATCCATGCATTGTGAAAAGAATGAATAACAATTAATGCATGTGCATTCCCTCTTATTTAAGGTGCTCTTTATTCCTACTTCTTCTTGGCACTCTCTAGAATACATTCACGAAGATTATTTTGGTGAAGAGTTTGTGTCATGAAATCAATGGTCTTCTTTATGCATGATGATTCCAAATGGTAACCACGGTTGCAATAGTTGCATTTTGAATGCCCATTCTTGCCCATGTTTTCCTTTGAGTTGGTAGATTCATTTGGAGATTTGGGATTGCTTCCCTTTCTTAGAATTGGTTTTTTTTCCTTTCCCTTTGCTTTGGATTGTTGATTGGATTTCTAGTTGGTGTTGCCCCTTTCATGCATAGAAAATGAATGGGCTTTGGAACTATACAATGTGCCCATCTTTATGAGCTTATCCTACTCATCTAAGTCACTTGACACGGGGACACGAGACACGAGACACGAAGGACAAGGGGATTCGAGTGTCGGACATGGACGCATTGAGCTCCCGGAACAGGACACGTTATATATTATTTTATTAAAAATATATATATATATATTTAATATTATGATATAATATGTTGATTTTTGGGTGCAAGATGTGCTCTAGTCGAAATTTTGTGAGGACTAGAACAATGAGATATCCAAGCCCTAGAAATCGTTTGGAGAAATTCCACTTAGAATGTATTTTATTAAAATAATTAATATTTTTAATGGGGTTCCTAAGTCTAAACCTATGAAAATTAAAATATTAATGGGTATTAATGAAAATATGGGTGAGAAGCTTCTAAGAGACGAGGATCAAGTCTAATTTAATCTTAGCTGCTGATTAGAGACTTAATCTCGGTCGTTGACTTATCAACAAGAAAAGTATAAATGGAGGCTTGGGGTTAGTTGGAGGTGACACACAGTGAGATTGAGGAAATCAATTTTTTGAGCTAAGAAGTTCTCAAGAGGGAAATCGCTTGGGGAGATCTTGTAGCTGAGGGAAAGTGATAGTTCGAGAACACAAACACAGAGGTCGAGAGAAACTTGTGGAGGCAGCGCAATATTCGGGAGAATTGACGTTGTGCCAGTCTGGGCCCACGCAACCTTGATGCAGAGCTAGGAGGGCTAGCGCAAAGGAAGAGATGCCTTCCACGCAAAAAGCCAGGGAGCTGCCAGAAACTGCCAAAACGACCAGAAATTTGAGGCAATGGGAAATAGTGGTGATGCAGAGCCTCAGAGAGCTCCATGCAGGCCCACGTAGTTACTACGAAGGGGCAGCATAGTTCTAGCCAGGGCCAGCCAGATTTGTTGTCGGATCAAGCAGATTCTACCGGGTGAAGTGAGGTAAAACTTACTCATATTCTCCGCCATTGTATTTCTCTGTCACTAGTGTGTCGAGAGGGCAACCAACATTGGTATTCATAACTTCTGCTTAATAATAAAAAACCCTCAGAGTTGTTGCACTAGTTTTCCCGCATTGGGTTTTTCTGGGGATGTTTAGTCCAAAAATAAGTGTGTCCTTTGCATATTTGTCTCATTTATTTTTCGGAACTTGATCTATATAGTGGTGTAGGCTACAGTTTATTTACATTAATATTTTTTGAATATTTTTAAAAATAACTTGTTAAATGAAGAATACAAGTAGGTAATGTAAATCGGTTTTCTGCAATGGGATTTTTGGTCTGTTAGATTCATAAATTTTCACATGGTATCAGAGCGATTGCAGATCAAGGAGGATTGAAGCCATTAGCGAAAGGAAAGAGGAGAATCTGTGTTGAAGACAACTATCCCGAGAGAATGCAATTCTTTTTAGCCGAGAGAGCAGAGGAGGTGTGACACAGTCACCAAGGGAGGATCACGCAGAGACTGCTTCAGCGTGTTTGTGTGGCGTTGTAGCTGCAGAGGGCAGTGCAGTGATTGATAGGCCAACGCAGAGACTGTTGAGTCTCGATTTTCCAGTTGTTAGGGCTAGAGGTGCAACGCAGACTTCATCTGGAGTTGGTGGTGGGGTGTTGATTCTGTTGGTGCAGAGTAGTACCTAGTGGGGCAAAAGCAAAGTAGAGGGAATCAGTTCCTCAGAAGATTTCTTGCCAAGATATCTAGATCTAGTGTTGAGCAGCAGCAAAGAGAGATCAAAGAGGGATGGTTCGACAGTTGTTGGCAGAAGGATTTCCGTGAAGGAAATCGAATTTCAAAGGGAGTTTGTTCCTTAAAGGATTTCTAGCGCCAAAGAAATCCAGATCCGAATTTTGCTGCGGTAGCAGCAGAAGAGGGAGAAGAGAACCTGTTCGACACTCATTTGAGTAGAAATGGCAGTTAATGGACTGAGGGATCAGGATAGGTTGGATGGAGTATCCAACTTTGTCATCTGGAAGGCGAGAATCCTGGCAGTTTTGGACAAAAAGCGCATCAAGGATTATGCCTTGAAGACGATTGTTGTTCTGGTTGATGTTGATCCTCTCAAGAAGTACGAGGAGGCTCAAGCAAAAGCGAAGTGCAAAATCTTAGACAGGGTTAAGGATCATGTGATCCCACATATTGTTGAGAAGGACACAACAAGGGAAATGTGGAAGGCCTTGACCACTTTGTACGAGGGAACTTCCGTTCAACGGAAGATGGTGCTTGATAGTTAGCTGAGACAATATCAGATGTTGAAGGGAGAAGAAATCGATCCCTTCCTTCTTAGGTTGCAAGGGATTCGAGACCAACTAACTTCTGTAGGGTCTACACCAGATCCTGAATTTTTGGTCATGACTACCCTGAATGCAGTCACTGAAGACTAGGAAACCTTTGTCCAAAGCATCTTGGGCAGGGCTTCTCTCCCCAATTGGGAGGAGATGTGGGCAACTATTCGACTGGAAGAGATCAGATGGTTGACCAAGGTGGGAAGCAACATCAAAGGAATCAAAGTCAAGAAGGAGGAAGAGGAGGATGCAGATCTCACATTAGCGGGACATCAAGGGCAGCTGAAGAGGAAAAAGAAAGATATATCCAATGTCAAAAGATTCAAACATGGAGAATTGGGTCATTTCACCATTGAGTGCCCTCGAAAGAAGGGCAAGGAAGAGAATTCTGACTCAAAGGCTGCTCCAGCGAATGTTGACAAAGAGGACAATGATGAGGATTGCACCATGAGTGCTCATACACCTCTAGAGAAGAGGTGGGGCGATATTGAGTTGTAGTCTGGAGGACTACACAAGGGCAGGATCCTTGAGGTGCCTAAACTCTTGGATCACATATAGCTATGGAGCCCTTAATGGCAGTCGCAGAATGATGGGAGTTGGTGCAAGGGATGATGGAGAGACAATGGTAGAGCTATAGTGCCAAAGTCTGAAGCAACGCAGTAGAGTGTTGAGTAGTG
Organism: Pinus taeda; assembly: GCA_000404065.3. Lineage (NCBI taxonomy): Eukaryota > Viridiplantae > Streptophyta > Pinopsida > Pinales > Pinaceae > Pinus > Pinus taeda. Next base: position 6,359 of record APFE031692979.1, read on the forward strand.
TGGGAGGCACAGAGCAGATACAACAACAGCGTAGTAGCATCAGAGGGTCAACACAGATTAGAAGCAGAGGTAACTTCAGCATCACGGGGTTTCCAAACTAACCAGCATGTTAGCTTTTGGGTGACTTTTTAATTGCTTACTTCTCAGCAACTGAGTTGCAGTGCAGCAGTTAGCAGTGGTAGTGCTATGGGTAGCATAATGCAGCATATTGAGAGGGAGTTGCAGTACAGATGCAGTAGTGACAGTGGCAGTGTCATGGGCAATAGTACAGGTTGTAGCAACGCAGTAGATGAGGGGTAGTAGGCCGAGCATTAGCAACACCTAGGACCGATATCGTGGATCAGTGTGATACTTCTGTTGGGAAGAATTGCTAGAGCATATTCCTCGCTAAAAGGGAGTGTTGATTTTTGGGTAGCATCGGATGTGCTCTAGCTTCGAAAATTTGTAGAGGGGCTAAAACACATGAGATCTCCATGACCCATAAATCATTTGGAGAAATTCCACCCGGATTGTATTTTATTAAAACAATTAATATTTTTAATGGCGTTCCTAAGTCTAAACTTAGGAAAATTAAAATATTAATGGGTTTTAATGAAATTATGGGTGAGAAGATTCTAATAGACAAGGATCAAGTCTAATTTAATCTTAGTTGTTGATTAGAGACTTAATCTCATATCAACAAGAAAAGTATAAATGGAGGCTTGGGGTCAGTTGGAGGTGACACAGTGAGATTGAGGAAATCGATTTTTTGAGGTGAGAATTTCTCAGGAGGTAAATCGATTGGGGAGATCTTGCAGCGGAGGGGCAGTGATAGTTCAGGAATATAGACAGAGGCAGAGAGAAACTTGTGGAGGTAGCGTAGTAAGCGAGAGAGCTAATGTTGGGCCAGTATGGGCCCACGCAACCTTGACGCAGAGCCAGGAGGTCAAGTGCATAGGAAGGGTTGTCTTCCACACAAAAAGTCGGGGAGCTGTCGGGAAAGCTGAGGCAGTGGGCAGTAGTGTTGATGCAAAGCCTCAGAGAGATCCACGCAGGCCCACACAGTTATTGCGAAGGGGCAGCATAGTTGTAGCCCGGGCTAGCCAGATTTGTTGTCGGATCAGCCGGATTTTGCTGGGTGAAGTGAGGTAAAACTCACTCAGGTTCTCTGCCATTGTATTTCTGTGTCATTGGTTTGTCGAGAGGGAAACCAGCATTTGTATTCAGAACTTCTACTTAATAATAGAAAACCCTCAGGTCTGCTGCACCGGTTTTCCCGCATTGGGTTTTTCCGAGGACGTTTAGTCTAAAAATAAGTGTGTCCTTTGCATGTTTGTCTCATTTATTTTTCAGTACTTGATCTGTATAGTGGTGTAGGCCATAGTGTATTTACATTAATATTTTCTAAATATTGTTGAAAATAACTTGTTAAATGAAGAATACAAGAAGGTAATGTAAATCAGTTTTCTGCAGTAGGATTTATGGTATGTTAGATTCAGAAATTTTCACAATATCTATATATATATTAAAAATTAGATATTTCTTACACAAATTCTTATTCATGATACAAATTCATTGATTCAAACATAGATCTTCATCTAGATGTAAGTTTTACAAAGTAACATTATGCGTACAAATACAATTGTGACATAAATGATATATCATAATACATATTCAATTCATCAATGATCCAATAGGAGAAAGACAAGATAATGTAGTTTTCTCATTAAGTCATCAAAATGAAAATGTGTTACATAGGTAGTACAATGCCAATGGCAAATAGAAATAGAAAATACAAAACAACTACAAGTCTACAAGCCTCAAGGTAGTAGGTAGCTCATGAGTCATCAATCCTCATCATCAAAATGAGCATCATTGTACTCATCATCATGGTCACCACTACTCTCCTCTGCTTCATCCTCCTCCCCTATATCCAAAGTCATCTCTGCATTTGCTGGTGTGGAGGATGACCACTCTACAGTATCATCATCATCAAATGTGACAGGCTCTATCAATGGCTCATTAAGATCCAAGATAGCCAATGCTAACTCAACACTGTTGTCCAAACCCATATCATCAGGAAATACATCCCACATCTTTGTCTTTCCCTTCAACCATTCATCCCTCTACCTATAAATAAGACGAAGGTTGGTGTGCACATACACCATTGTCTCTACCCTGGACTACTCAAGCCTGCTCTTCTTGACACTATACAAATTCCCATATGTGCTCCAATTCCTCTCGCAACAAGAGGATGAAGTCATCGAAGAGAGGAACCTCATGGCTAACTGTTGTAGAGGAGGGCTTGTTGCCCCATGAGTTGCCCACCAAGAATAGGGCTTCTTAGCCCCCCTGTCTCTAATCACATCATATCCTGCAAATCGACCAGTGCGAGTGGAAAAATCTGCAAAGTAATTCTCCACCTCATCAAGGGATGCTCTATCTTGAATAATCCGCTTGAATGCATCTTTCCTCCCCTATGAGATTTCACCATCCATGTGAGGAGGGAATCTGCAGGAAGGTCCACCATTCAGCCACTCATGGTTGTAGTATTTTGGGTTCAATGAGTGAGCCAAACAATGTAAAGGTGTGAAATTCTTGTCCCATCTGCTGACAAAAATATCATGTATGGTGGTGAAAATGGCCTATGATGATGTCTCATACTCGGGGCACTCACTCTGTAAAATAATTCTCCTCACAGACTCAATCATGGAATCCCATCCCTCATAAACCTCTCCTAGGATGGGTTGGTATATATCTGCAAATTGAAGCAAAGAAATGATAGGGTCCATGATCTGAATAAGTAGATCTACCCTCTCCCACCAAGCATCATCTAACATTGTGTCCTTTACTCTTTTAGAGGCTTCTTAGTCTATCTTTCTCCAAAACGACCAAAACTTTGAAATAATCATGGCCGCAAGAGCGGTCTTGACCTCCCTCAACCTTTTCAACATGATGAATGAAGAGGCAAAGTGTGTATTCACAATCTTCAACAATGATAGATTGGTGTACTCCTTGTAGATAGTGAGGACATTTGTATGATTTTGTACAAAATTGCAGATATGCCGTGCATCCTCAATAATGCTTCCAATCCAAAGCACATCGGAAGCAATAGATTTAAGTGCTAATTTCAATGAATGGACAATGCAAGGTGTCCAAAACACTTGTGGATATTTAGCTTCCACAATCATGCCAGCAGCCTTGCAAACAGGTGCATTATTTGTAATGATTTGCATACAAGAATCAACACCTACATTTTCAATAACTTTAATAAACAACTCACACATATATTGTGCATCCTTGTATTGTCCAAGTGCATCCACTGATTTCAAGAAAACTGGTCCATTCAAGGAAGACACCATGAAGTTGACGAGTGGTTGTCGTTCTGCATCTGTCCATCCACCAGAAATAATGCTAGCCCCAGATGTTGGCCATGCTAATTTATTAGGCTCAAGCATTTTGTCTACCTCTTTTTTTTGCCTTTGTCAACAATATGGTTCTAAGCTTCTCTGACCCAAGAGGCACATACCTTGATGGATCCCCTTGAGTTAGAGCTCGACACATCTCAATAAATAGAGGTGAGCATGTAACATTAAAGCATATGAAGTTCTGATAGAAAAAAAAAAGGCAATGGTGAGATCAAACTCTTCCCGTTTTTCTTTCTGAAAAATCTTGTCCATTGGACCAAGTGAAATTGCCTTTCTTTTTGCTGCTTGTCCCCCACCAGAACTCTCAAATGGGAATTTGTTGTTGCTTTTCCTCAAGAATGGAAGGGGGTAATCATTCTTGTTTTTTTTAGATTTTGTTGCCACATTTTCCATACCAACATTGACCTCTCTTTCCATTTCTTGCCTCTTTGGTAAAGGAACCTTTGTACAAGTTGCAATTCCACAACTTGGTAAAGCCAACAAACGAGCTTTCACACGGTAATTTGTGCTCATGAAATTAGTGTTGCAATAGCTGGATTTCCAAGCAACATTGCCTCCTCCCTTCATCTTGTTGCCTGGCCCTTGCTCTCTTGTGACATATTTCCACAAGGGATATTTGTTATCTTGAGGATGTTGTCTTACCTCAACATTTGAAGCTGGCGTTACAACCCCACTTGCAATAGAGGAAACATTTGCAGAAGACCTTGATGAAATTGAAACAAGAGGGGCATCTCCAATGGGGACATTCTTCCCCTTCCTTTTCCCCTTCTTTACTTCCCTTGATTGAGCCATGAATGCTGTAAAAAAATAAACAAGAAATGCACAAACTTGTAAAAGAAATGTTGTAATAAAAATGCAAAAAAATAGAGAGAAAATGCACTTACTTGTTGCTTGAATCTCCTTGAAAATGCTCCCACACCCTTTGCTCTTTTCTCTTACACACCCACATCAAACCCACAACCAAGAAGAAAGGTTAATGCGATAATAGAATGGCAAAATTGACCTTTTAACGTTGCGTGGAACTGTAATTCTAGGGATTCCTGTCCCAGAATTGGGACACACCCCGAACACGATCATGTCTTGATCGGACACGATCGGAAGGACATGAATTTGACCGAATCATGTCTGATTTGCTCGATTCGGGACACAAGAGGCCAGGGGCACGAATCTGGTTTGATAGCTACTCATGTATGAGGCACTCAATAAAAGAATTTGAATGTGGGCATCTTCCAAGTTGCTCCTATTGCAATCCTGACTATGAAAAGTGGAGACAAATGCAACATACCGTTGACCCAAATTTGACTAATGGCAAGAATTAATTAGCTTTCTTGGTTGGATTTATTGATTCTACATCCTTTCAACTAGAGTAACAAGGCTTTGAAACTTGTGAAGAAATGTTGAATGTTTTTGAAATTGCTCGGATCTAATGAGTTAAGGTGATAGATGAGCTGATTTTCAAGGATGTGGCCCCGCATCTCATCTTGTTTCCCAAAGAGTCTCCAAAGTGGTCCAAACTTCATTTGGAGTGGTGCATGCTTTGACATGAAACAATAATTCTGGGGAAATTGATAAGCATTAGAGACTAAAGGAATCGACCACGTAGTTGAAATATTTGTATTTCCAACCATGGAATTTGCTTCAATCTTGATTGCCATTGCTATTGTATGCAAGTCTCTACTTCTAAGATAAAGCAGAATCTTTGGCTTCCATTTGAAATAGTTGTATGGCAATTGAATTGTGGGAGGTGGAAACTTCATTCTTTGTGATAGCTACAATCTTGAGGCCCTACAAAAGGATTGTTTTTGCTCTTTCTTCCTAACTCATGTAGGCTTTGATACCATTGAAATTGTAGTTGAATTTGAACATAGTGGATAGCTAGAAAACAATGTACAAAACTTGCAAGTAGGAAAGAAGAAATAAAATTGGGAGAGAATAAAATGAATTCTATTCACCAAAAAAAATTGAAAAATATAAATTACATACAATATACTCTACAAGGCTGAAACTATTGTGCCATAGTAGTGAATCTAGAAAGATGTGGACATGCAATGAAAAAAGACTGAGACCTAATCCTAGTTAACACACCATGCAGTCATCAATTAACTCTCTCATGCAATTGGAGATAAGTAAAACTCATGAATCCACTTGTGGAGTGCCCTCTTGGTGATAATAACCAGGTTGTCATGCATGACTCAATTCTACTAGTCTAACTAAAATACAACCAAGTATATGTAATATTTGTAATAAATTATCACCATGCTTAATGTTGTACTTTAATACTTTTATTATCGTGTAATTTTATGAAATTTGGGACTTGGAAGAACTTAGAAAAATGGAGAGAGAGCATTGTTCACAGAAAACACAATTCACTCACCACATATTATTGATGAAGCAATGGTTATATATATATATATAGATAGATAGATAGATATGAATAGATCACTGACTTCTAGAAGATAAGATTTGAAGAAGGTGGATCTATGACATAGACATGACTCAGCTACATATAGGAAAACCACAAATTCTATATTAACACCTTGGAACTCACAATCACAACCTATCACACGGTTGTAAGATGCATGGAAGCATTAATTCCAAGTCTCTCCCTTAATGTTTACATGACAAACACTAAAATCACAAACTACAATAATAATATTGATCTTTGTCTGGTTAGTCTTCATTAGCACTTACACCCACTCTAGAATCTCATAGACAATGCTCTTTCTTCAACCACCATCATCGAGCTACCACTTGACCCATTTAAAATATAATTGCTTCTGACCATCATTGATGTACTTGTAGAATTGGAAATATTGAAATACTCGGCTTGTTGGGGCTTCCATAAGAAAATTTGTCAAGTAATTGAATCATTCTATGGATATACCCCCATCTTTCTAACACTTAGCTTTTGGTTATCCGTCAGTTTCTAGGAAGGCAATCTGGAAACTGAATGTATTTAGAAGACAATCATACAACTTGACCTCTTAAACACACAAACATAAGAAATGATGTTCTTGAAATCGGGACTTCCAACTTATATCAAGAACTATCATCCCTTCTTCATAGACACACAAAAATAACCTGTAACCAAGGCTTTCGACTTATAACAGACTGTAGTCATAATTAAATTAGCTTTGTGTTCACGAGGCTTCCAGAACTACCGACTTAATTATGTTACTTTGTTATATTAAATTGGTTCTTCATATTTCACAAACCCAAAAAATAAATATTAAAATATTATACAAGTTACACACATTCTACTTATAGTTTCTTGAAAGTCTCATCTTGAAGACAAATTGATCCTTCAAAGACATCAAGTAAAACCACAGTACGGCCATCTGCGATATCGAACTAGAGAACCCACAACAAAGGTTGTCCGTTGCTTTTGGGTGCCTCTTGTGATTGTCTACAATGCAATCTATAGCATGCCAAGACACTCAAATCTCACAATTTGAGAAGATCACCTTCACTTGATAACTTTCTGCATGTTGTAACTTATACAAAATCATCGACATTATTGAAACCTACGACCACAATTTTATACTCTTTGGCTGGGAACAACATAAGCCATAATCTAGACATCATGGCCCTAATTTTAAACTAATCAAAAAACAATCAGATCCGCAATTCGAAGAGGCTTCCTGTTGATCTATATCTAGAACAAACCCCAACTAAAAACTTTCAAAGATATTTGGGCACTCTAGGGTTAGTACCAACATCCATCAACATGCCTTCTACGACGCTAATATTTTTCCATGAAAATACATAATTTTGTTCGATACCTTCATGTTGAAGAGAACACATAAATAAATGAATCACCAGGACATAAAGAAATGCAACTCTGAATAGATTTGCTACAATATTATTGGGCAGTAGATATGCTTTAGACAACCATGGAGGTTCTTTGGATCTATTGCTTTTCGTATTTCTTGGGCTCAGTTGTCCATGTACAGAAAGAATTCTTGCACAGATGCAAATCGATGTTGCCTCCAACACTGATCTTTCACTGTAATCCTTTTCTGTTGGATCAGGTGCACAGCTATTTAATAAACACAGAATTAACACAGCAGAAGATCAAACACATAGAACACATCTTTTAACATGGTTCACCCAACCAATCTGGGCTACGTCCACCAAACATAGGCATCAGGAATATATTAATCAAAATTTGGAGATTACATCAATGAAATCCTCACACACTCTTAGCAAACCATC